>JAGVVM010013473.1:0-10321 GCA_019149425.1 Psidium friedrichsthalianum
ACTTACGCTAATCGAGGCTAAAACGGAGCTGAAAAGCAGTGGAAATGGCGGCGACGCGAAAGGGCTACGGATTCCGTTGATTCGTCTAAACCGTGGCTGATCAAGGCTGAACGGTATGGTTTCACGAGCTGAAAATCATTATTTTCACATGCAAATAGCTCTAGGGGTCGCTGGGGTCAACATATATCAACATGAGCCCTATATCAAATTCGGTAACAAAAGACTAGTTCGTCGACTGAAACGGAGAAGCAGATTGAAGGAGTATCAAACCACCTCGGAATTGAAAGTGATTCAAGTTCTGTGAAATCATCTTGGATAGGAGTACAACATATCCAAAAATCATGAAACTCTAATGATCGGATTTCCTTGGTGTCCATCAAAGTTGGTGGCAGAAAGTTGGAATTCTAAGCAGGGAGAGAGAAAATCCGAAAATTCTAGAGAGAGAGAGGAGATAGAATGTTCTGGTGATGATCATGGAAGAAAGAGAAGAGAGCAGATATTATCTCTAAGGTCATTATTGAAAATTACTATTCACTGAAAGCGACTTAAAGTTGGACAAATCGACTGATTTTTGGACCATCAGTGAATTTGGACTGATAAAGCTTAAGCTTCAATTATTTTCTATAAAAAGCTGGTCAAATTGGTAAAAAAAGATGACCGATGAGATATTTCTGAAATTCGTAAATTTTAGATTGGTAGGGGCTTAATCGGTGCTGATTTGGCTCAATTGCGATCGGAAAATAACTCGGAATGCCACCGAACAAATTTTCTAGCCTCGCTAAAATTACTACACTCTCAGCCGTGGATTCTAGCATAAGATGGGGGCGAGATGGCAATTTTCAATTTGCCATTTTCTCTAGGCGTTTCAATGCCACGCTGCCAACTCAGGCCTTTCGAGGCGATATTTAATTTCAACCTCTGTAACACTCTTTGAGAGTCGATTGTCCTATTCTAGAATTCAATCGCAGCCTCATTCATAAGACGACAGCTTTAAATAAATTCTCAAACTAATGGGTAGCTTTTAGGAGTTACGCGTATCGACCATTTGGTTCACGTACTTATATTCTTAGATAGCCTTTTCTCTTTGGATAGTCATCTCAGAGTGGCCAGCTCCAAGTGAGATTCATTTATAGCGCCTCCATGAATAACCATTATGTATTCAAATTCCGGAAAAGGGTTGAATTTCAAAATGTCACAATTCCTCCCCCCTTACAGAAATTCGTCCTCGAAATTTACAACATACTACTGCAATAACTTACTCAAATAAAGAAGGGTACAAACGCCTCATTTCATCCTCACTTTCTCACGTGGCGCCTTCTGTCCCGTGGTGCTCCCGGACCACTTTGACTAATGAGATCGTCTTGTTTCTCGAACCTGTCTCCCTTCGATCCTCAACATTCATAGACCCCATTGGCAATGCTAGCTTGTAGTTATTTAAACTTCCTATGCATAAATCCAGCTCAGGTTTCACTTTTGGCCTATCCACACGGTATCTTTTATGATTACCAGGCCCATCTCGCTTTACTAAGTAGAGCGCCATTATCACATAAGACGTACTATATTTCAACCCTTCCTCGATGTCATTCCGCTTGCTATGCCCGGGATCCTGTTGGTTATAGTCTTTCAAGCAAGGAAAATTTTCACACCTGCCACGACGCTACAGGATCACTCGCTGACCTGCTCGTGTGGGTCTCATCACAAACCCACCAGATCACACCACAGGGGTCCTCTCCAATTACGACGAAGGCATATAATGAATACTCGACTTTCACCATCTTCAAGGCACTTCGGCACTTCTCATTCAAGGCATCTCACTATGCGACTCAAATTCTCGAGCTTTATTTACTCTCCGCTTTTCTCAAACAACCAATTTCGTTTCATGATATTCTACAAACTACTTTGGTTCAAGGCACTATCTTCTTTTCCCAGACTTGTCCTTTTGTGCCATTCTTCTCATATGCGGGACTTCGTCATTCACTTTAATAGCTCCATGATCGAGGGTAATCTCAGGCTTGCATTTCCTTAGCCAAAAGCACTAACCAACTACCAAATAAATTCCGGTCCATTATACTCCTTTCGCCAGCTTGATCCTCTGTTAACGTCTGTTATGGCGCATGCCACATTGAGTGGAACTACCCTTTCTCGTCCCACAGTTGTAAATCCTTAATTCAGGTAGTCATCAAACTAATACTTACGAATTCATTTGGTTACAACTTAATTTGCACCCATTCCATTATACTAGGGGTGCTTCAAGTTCAATCTCCATTATCGTCAATCCTCCTGGTGTCGCTTGGGACAAAACGTTTATTTCATTTTCCTTAAATGGTTCACTGTCTCGTCACCAAGAATTACTCCACTTAAACGTCCAATCACCATAAACGATCGACATATCAAAATCAGGTACTTAGAATCTATATAGAGTATCCTTCTTGGTCGTTATTCATATCGGATCACCATTCTTATATCGGGTTGAACCTTCATTTAACGTTAGTGCTTTAATCACCACACTCAAGTTCTATTCGTGTCCAACATCCCATAATTGTCGTTTGCCTACTTGCAAATCACATATTTTATGGGCCCTTGTAATATCAATGTCCATATACTATAGGTGACCATCACTTCTAATATTAAATACCTAAACTTGAAGTTAATGTAACACTTCCTTTGTCGCCACTCATCTCAAGTCGAAGTCATGTAATTCCATCGACCCATATTCCAGTGTTACCATTTGCCTCATTGTGAGTCTCTTCCAATCAAAGTCTGACACAATTCAAGCCTATAGTCTCCGACATCGAGCCTTCGTATTTCCTGTCCACAATATGTTTCTCATGGCTAACCACCAGAACTCCTGATTCAAGTCTATCGACATGTAGTCGTCACAATTCCTTATACCCTTTTGTTTTCGTGGTAATCCTTACATCTTAGGTCTTTCCAAACTTGTCAAAGGCCATTATGACTCGAGGTCACTTGTCGGTGCTCAATTAGTGTACCCCACTTCTGGTCATTATTTAATTTACCTCAAAGTCATTCTCAGAGAATCCGACTAGCTCTATGCCTCGTTATTCCTCATTTCACTTTCTTAAGAGTTTCTCTATATACATTGAGGTTGTTATTAGAATTCTTGAACTAAATCATCAATGCGCCATGCTAATCTAGACTTAGGATCCACTATCATTAAATGTTATAATTCCATATCACAAACGTCCCAGCGGCTATCTATCAAGTTCTCACAATTCAAGCCTAAACTTTTATCTTTCAAGTTTATCGTCCAACCTATCTCTCGATCACTAAGTTACCTCCTCAGTTAGGTATTGATGATTCAAGATCTCTATTATACAATTCCACTAGTCCTTCATTAATACTCGAATTTATAAGCCTCAAGCATAACCGTCCATCTGAATTCATACTTAAGATTTCTTAGCCTTTGCTACTTCCTTATGAACTTTAATTATGCTTTTGCTCCGACCATCAGCCAACCCTGGTAACTAAGACCATCGAACACGATTTTGGGTTTAAGCCTATGGAATCCACAGATGCATGTCTTTACATTATCACATCGACTTCATTGGTCATGTCTATCAATAGATTCTCTTTACACTTCAACTACCTTTGATCATCTCAAAATCGAAATGCCCTATCTCCAAATTGTACTATCCCTCAATCACACACAAAATACAAGGGTTAATCCCTACGGTTACCTCCTTACTACGGCGATGACTACCTTCTTATCCGTTTTGTTGTGGACAATCCTTGACTTGATGGCCCTGTTGACCACACCCAATGCAGACTTTCGTCCCACTTGGGCAAGAGTTGTTCCCATGCTCGCATTCACAATCTCGACATATTGCACCACCAAAAAGGTGTCGACTTTCTTATAGTCCTTTGAGCAGGAGGGGCAAACCTTCAATTGTCTACCACTGGTTTCTTTCCAAGTTTCGACTATCTCTACCGGACACGAACTGCGATCCAGATGCGACAGCCCTTTCCATCATGTCCCTTTCTACCTCTTGCGCCTTCTCATAATTCGTTCCATAATCTCTTAAACCAGTCGAGGTTAACTGACTAGGAGTTCCGACTTCAGCCCATCATGGAACCTCCTAGCCTTATCTTAAGGATTTTCTATCACCCCTTGGGCAAACTTTGACAACCTTGCGAGTTCGACTCATATTGATCCATGGTCATCTGACCTTGCCGAAGTCGCAGGAACTTTTCCATTTTCCATTCTTGGGTAGCCTTTTAGAAATACTTCCCATTGAACGTCTTACAAAAGGTTGTCCAATTATGTACTACTCCTTCAAGGAATATTCTCCCTTGAGTAGCCTTCCATCAATCACTACCTGTACCCTATAGCTGGTACACCACCAATGTAACTTTCTCTTCCTTTATGCATCCTAATAAGCCAAAACCTTTTTCCTAATTCCTCAATCCATTGGAGGCCACCTCATATCCTCCACCTCCATTGAACTTTGGCGGCTTTAGCTTCAGAAACTGCTCGATTACTTGATGTATCTGTCGAGCTCCATTTCCACCTCCCATATTCACATTCATTGTAGACACTGCTGCCTCAGCAGTCTAGGCAAGCTCGGCAGCTCTTCCTCGAGCTTGTCTGCCTATCAGACTCTCAATTTCCTTTAGGGCTCTCATAACTCCTTCTATTCGAGGATTCCTTATAGCCCTTTGACCTTCAGTGGTTTGGGCAACTCTCGGGCCCTCAGCAGCTCTAGTTTGTACATTAGGCACTTTAGCACCTCTTCCTCTTCCACCTCTACCGCTCATGCTTCTAAAACTTTCTCACAACACCTGCTATAATTCCATCAAGGAACTAAGCCCATCTAATACGCAAGCTTACTAATCCAAGTAGCAGGTCAAATAACTATATATCAATAGCAACACAAGCTCACTAGTACCGTCATTTCACTTAATAAGCACTTGCGCCAAACAACATCATGCAAAAGCATCTCTTAACCAAATCAAAGCTCATAATCTCTCCGTCCATCTACCCCAATATCCATCGTCCTTATCACTCAAAGTCTCAAATCCTCATTGGATCGAGCTGACCTTGCTCTGATACCAAAACTTGGGGATGTCACGCCCCGAACCCGCAAGCCATGCGACATCCCTGTCGTACCTGTACAGTCAAATGGTTGACAGTCACGACGACCCAGGAAACTCGTCGTAAACCAAACGACCTCAGAGTTCCTGTAACAACGGAAGCGAGCTCCTCCAACGCATACACATAAAATGGGTAGAGAGAGAGACAGATCAATCAATGCACCAAACCACACTTTATATTACATGCCTTTTCATTTAACTGTCAGAATGACGTCATATACATAGTTCAAAGCTCTTGTCACCTCATTACAACCCATTGCTCGACCTTTAACAACAAAAGACTCTAGGTCGACAAGGTTCTCAACTCCTATAGAGAGTAAACCACATAAATTTCCTACCAAGGGGCTTCTGCTACAACCCTACTCATCATCATCCGTCCCATTATCTGGTTCAGGGAAGACTAGTCTCTGGATCGATTTCCTTTAGGATCTCTTCTGCCTTACCTGTCTTACATTCACTCCTAGGGACGGGGTCCGAAAAATAAGGGCAATCACCTATGAGAACAAATTTCAGCAAGCTAACCTCTAAATCCCTTCTCAGAATACCAAATACCCTTAGACCTAACTCAGGCACTCAACTCAGGTATTCAAAATCACAGGACTAGAAAATATCAAATCAGGTTCAATTCGAGACCACAATTTTAAATCAAGATTTCAAACAACAGCCAATCAATGGTTCGATATAAATATCAAACATTTAAATCAAATACGTCCAATCCATCCTCAAATATTATTTTGAACATGAATACGGGCCCCAAATATTTGAAATGTAATATAAAATATTGCTTGGGCCCTATTTTGCATAAAATGCTCCAAAAACCCATTTTTCGGTACTTGATCCACACAAGACCCATTAAACTTGTCATTTTCAAATCGAAATCAATTTAGGCAGCACGTGAACAGTGTTCATGGGTCGTGAAAAGTGATTTCAAAACACTATTTGGCCCGTTTTTGCTCTAAATCCCCAAAATCTATTTTTCGATACCCGAACCTCACGGGACCCACATCCACCCCTCAACAGCCTCATTCAAACATGGAAAGCAACATTTCACCAATCCACAGAATATTCACGGCCGCACAGAATTCAATTACGTAAATACGCCAATTTCGGCAATTTTTCCTAAACCGATTTATCTCGAATCGGACGCTAGAGCTAGTCCATGGCATGTATAATATTCTAATCGAGAAATAGAGGTTTAACTTACCTAATCAAGTCTGAAACAGAGCTGAGAAAGCGATGGAAACGGCGGCGCACAGCGGCGATCGAAAAGGGACGACAGATTCCGGTGGATTTCGTTCAAACCGGGGCTGATCAAGGGCTGAACGGGATGGTTCACGAGTTGAAAATCAATATTTTCACATGAAAACAAGCTCTAGGGGTTGCTGGGGTCAACATATATCAACATGAGCCCTATATCAAATTCGGGTAACAAAAGACTAGTTCATCGACTGAAACGGAGAAGCAGATTTGGAAGGTCAAATGACCTCGGATTGAAGTGATTGAAAGTTATGTGAACTCACCTCGGATAGGAGTACAACATATCCAAATATCATGAAAATCCAACGGTTGAATTTCCATCGGTGGCCGATCGAAGTTGGTGTCAGAAAGCTGAAATTCAGCGGGGAGAGAGAGAGAAATCCGAAAATTCTAGAGAGAGAGGAGAGAGAATGTTCCGGTGATAATCATGGAATAAAGAGAGAGAGAGAGAGTAGGTATTATCTGTAAGGCAATTATTAAAAATTACTATTCACTAAAAGCGACTAAAGCTAAACGAATCGACTGATTTTTGGACTATCAGTGAAATTTAAACTGATAAAGCTTGGGATTCAATTATTTTTGGTCAAAGCTGGTAAAATTGGTCAAAAAGATGACAGAAGAGACATTTCTTGAAATTCATGAAATTTCAGGATCGGTAGGGCTCAATCGGTGCTGATTTAGCTCAATCGCGATCGGAAAATAACTCGGAATGCCACCGAACAAATTTTCTAGCCTCGCTAAAATTACTAACACTCTCTATCCATGGATTCTAGAACAAGACGGGGGCGAGATGGCAATTTCCAATTTTACCCTTTTCTCTAGGCATTTCAATGCTACGCTGCCAACTCACGCCTTTCGAGGCGACATTCGATTTCAACCTCTGTAACACTCTTAAGAGTCGATTGTCCTATTCTGGAATTCAATTCGCGGCCTCATTCATAAGACGATAGCTTTAAATAAATTCTCAAACTAACGGGTGGCTTTAAGAAGTCACGCGTATCGACTATTTGGTCCACGTGCTTATATTCCTAGTTAGCCTTCCCCTTTGGTTAGTCATCTCAGAGTATCCAGCTCCAAGTGAGATTCATTTATAGCGTCTCCATGAAATAACCATTATGTATTCAAATTCCGAAAAAGGGTCAAATTTCAGAATTCACATGAAATAACTATATGTTGCTTTTGTTTGAATTTCTATAAGCCTAAACTCACCCTTTTTCATTTCCATGATCTTAGCTAGGTTAGATATATGTTAGTATCTCTAACATAGTAGGAAAAAGTTTCAGGATTGGCAAAAGAAAAGTGTGGAATAGAAATGGGCAACCAAGGAAAACAATAGTCCTATTAGTTAGAAAATCTTCAACTTCATCTCTTCACGATGCTTACGAATAGGAATACCACCTGTCAAAGTATTCAACCAAAACTCTGTAAGGCATTACACCCGTTCCTTCAGAGCCTCAAAATGATCAGCATGCTCTTTAGATAGAAAGAGATTGCTTTTAAAGTTTTTGTCTCTAGTAAAGGGCAATATGCTTTGAAGTTCTTGTAGACAATGTCATCATCATCATCATCTTCAAATTTCCCTTTCACTTCCATATAACTATCTTCCTTTACTGGTTTTCTAATAACAATGCTTTTGAGGGGCTTTTTTTAGGTTTGGGTACTTTAAATTTTCCCACCTTTTCTTTCTCCTTTTTCGAAACAACTTCTTGAACACTAAAAACAAGAAGAGTCACAATTCTAATCGCTAAGTTCAAAGTTGCAAGAAAATCTTCCTCTCTAGAAAACTTGTGAATACTTAACAGTTACATGACTATGTCCTCTTTAGATCCCTTCTCCTTTAGGGCATCATACATGGGCTTCATGGCTAAAGTTGTAGCAATTTTCTCGTTGTTTTGAGAGTCAGGCAAACTTGAGTTTGTTCGAGCAATGCCTCTATCTTCTGAGTGATATGCAGTAGAGATTTCAATAGGATTTGCATTCATCATGAGACTTAGTTTTCTTCATCACTAGACAAGAAGATTTCCTCTACTGTCACTCGCTTCCACTGACAGTTTTTCACTCGGGAGACAAATTTTGGGAGCCCATTAGTGAAAGAGAGATTTGACAGAAAACCACGAGAGGTTTTTGGGAGAGAGTAAGTCTGTGAGTTCTTCAAAGAGCTTTTATGGTTGAGTGTTAGAATGAGAAGAACTATAGTAGTTTAGAAGAAATAGGCTATTTCAAAAAGGAAGTTGATGTTTATGCTTTGTGAATATTTCAAAAGATTTAAAAAGAAATTATAAATGGTTTACTTTTAGAAACAAAAATCAATTTAGAATATAATCCATAGAAACTCAGCCAAATACAATATATTATATCAATCATCAAAAAGAATATATTTAGATAAGAAACACAAAAGAAGCCTTGTATCTGACATAATCTGAAAACATAGAAATAACACGAAAGAATAACTCGTGCTTCGAATAAATTGGCAAAAATCCTTGTCGATACTAAACAGTACGTGATGTAACCTATTTTGAAACATCTCAAGATAAAGGATTAATGGATTACTAATTCGTTTAGGATATAATTGAATGAATCTTTATCGAAAGATTTGTGAACATATCAAGCAAGTCGATTTTTAATATCAATTTATTGAATAGAACATCACCATTCTGAACATGATCACAGATAAAGTGATGTTCATCTTCAATATGTTTCGCCCTTCAATGTAGAATGTGGATTCTTGTCAAGTTTTAGAGTGCTTTGTGTGTATCACATTGATCTCCACATTTGAGTTTGACACACAAATCTCTGATGTTGTTTTAGCTAAATAATCTGAGCATATCATTTCCAAGGATTACATATTCTACTTCGCTATGGAAAGAGCAACTGCGGCTTTGCTTTTAGAATACACGAGATAGAAATTCCCATGAGCTGGCACGTTCAGAAGTGCTCTCCTATGAATCTTGCATCTAGCGAGACTACATATGGAATATCTTAGAAATGAATTTGGAGTCTTTGTGATACCACAGTCCAGATTTGGAAAAGTCACAATTACTTAATGATTCTTTTGATAGTAATAGCTGTGATTATCTTGGCTTGTCTGAAATCCGCACATAAACAAAACGTATAGTATAGGCTAGTTCTTGAACCTAGAAGATATAGTAATGAGCCAATCATACTTGATAGAGTTTTGGTCAACTTCTTTTCCGTTCATCTTGTCAAGTTTTGGACGAATGTGAAATTGGAATCCTGTCTTATTGCATTCTCTAAACCAAATGTCTTGACAATTGCTGAGAGCACATTCGCCTAGTGAATAAAAAATCCCTAACTAATTTGTTGTATTGAAGTCCAAGGAAGAATCTAATTTCCCATCATGCTCATTTCAACTCATCATAAATTACCTTAGAAAATTCTTGCACAAACGTCATTAGATGGCGCCAAAAAAATAGAATCAAATAAATTGAACAAGAAGAATTCTTTACCTGTTTCTGAAAAAAAGTTTCTGATCAACATATCTTTTAAAAACTAATTTTTAGAAAGAAAGATACTTAAAATTTGTACAGCCAAGTTGCTTACTTTAGTAAAGTAGGATTTTCTTCAGGTATAGAAAAGGTCTTTTTCCGGATCTTCAGAACAGACGGTTGGTCGAATAAACATCTTCTTTCATTAGCATTTAGAAGGCAATTTCTGGACATTTAGTCTGAAAAGTTAAAGTCATTGTAACCAGGTAGCAAGAAGTAACTTTATGGCCTAACTAGCAACTGATGGCTAGTTTCATCACAGTAATTACTCTTCTAGTTAATATTACTTTTGCCACTAATTTTGCTTTGTTATGACTAGTTTTCTTTTAATCATCAGGTGTTTTGAATATTATCTGTTCTAATCATGTAGTACAATTTTTGGGTATCAGCACAAGATCGTAAACATTGTTTGATCTTGCATTGATGAAGTTTTTCTTGCATAGAAT
>JAGVVM010013474.1:0-16484 GCA_019149425.1 Psidium friedrichsthalianum
AATTTTCCCCCCCTCCCCCCCCCCCCCCCCCCCCCCCCCCCCCCCCCCCCCCCACCCCCCCCCCCCCCCCCCCCCCCCCCCCCCCCCCCCCCCCCCCCCCCCCCAGGGTGTAAAGGAAATGACGCCTTCTTTTGAAAAGAAATTGAGTATGTAACAATCTATAAATGACTCTATAACAACTAATGTTAATTTTGCCCACAGAAAATATAATAATTTACTAAAAATTGATATGAGGTCCACTCTTTAAAAAGAAATTATGATTTATAAAATTATTTCATAGTCATTCATATATGTTGTGTTAATAATGCATTTTTCGAACCATTTTATATTAGAAATTCAAAGTTTGGCAATGGTAAGTGAAGATGGACGGACGCATTGTATAACATGGCCCTTGGTGTCTCAGCGGCGACTTGGAGCCTTTTGCCACTCTTCCTCTGCAGCGCATGGTAAAGATGGGACAGAATCACGACTTTCTCTGAACACAAGCCTTCACTAAAGGGTTCTAACTCCAGATTTCTTGGAATAAAGGGGCTCCAATAATGTGTGTTATTTTCAATAAAGGGTGATAGAAAGCAATATATGATGAGTCTTTATAGATAAACATTGTTTTTTCTCTTCCCAGTGAGTCAGATTTTGTTTCGTGGAAATGTCCATAATTTTCGGATTTGGTGATAGAAACACTATTTTTTTTTTTTTACCCACCATCAATGGCCCAACTGGTTTGCGCTCTGGTCCTTTCATGAGAGGCCCTGGGCTCGAATCTCGCTGAGTGCCGGTGATTTAAGCGGAGAGTCGTGGTGGTGGGATGCTGCGCTAGCCCTCCCGGAGGATTAATCGAAGTGCGCGATCCATACGGACGCTGGCCCGGACACTTTCGATACAAAAAAAAAACATACTTTTTTTTTTATTGATGCTAGTATCGGATATCCAACAATTTAGAGCCTTACCAAAGAGCCAAACCACGAGAAAGAAAAGGAGATTATTACGGGATAATATTCCTTGCATTATCTATAGGATATTATTCCTTTTGTGTCATATGTAATTTTAGCTAGTCAATGTTATTTTTAGCTAGTTAGAATAACGTTTTTCTTCTTTCTTTTTTTATAGCTTCTGATATTGTATTTGTTTCGTCTACACGAATAAAAATATGAAGCTTCTGATTTCCAATCTTTTCATGGTATCAGAGCGACGACGCTCCGGGACCGAATAGATTTCTCTCAAGATCGATTCTTGAGCATCGACATGGAGAGCGATAGTGATACGGAGAGGACTGGCGTGAAGAATGCCGGAAAGTCGAAGGCCGTCCAGAAGGGAGATGGCTCGAGCAGAGAGGAGGATATCCCTCGGGCATACAGATTTGCGTCATCGGATAATCCGGGTATGATACTAACCGTTTATCAGTTGAATGGTGATAATTACTTGTCTTGGTCACGAGCGATGAGGAATGCGCTCAAGGCAAAGAGGAAGCTCGGTTTCATTGATGGAACCATTAGGAAGCCGGATGAAGATGACCCGAACTATGAACATTGGGAAGCGGCTAATTCCATGTTGATCGCCTGGATAACAAACACGTTAGAGAAGGGACTTCACAATAGTGCCGCCTGTGCTGAGGACGTGAAAATCCTTTGGGACGATTTGAAAGAAAGGTATTCGCAAGGGAATTTGGCTCGGATTTATCAAATCAAATCCGACATATGTCTCCTCAAGCAAGAAGGAAGAACGGTACAGGAATATTTCGGAAAGATGAAGGATCTGTGGGATGAACTCGATTTGTATGTTGAGAGTCCAAGCTGTGACTGCGGCGAAGCGAACTCGAAGTTCGTAGCACAACGCGAAACTGAGAGAAGCTTCCAATTTCTTATGGGGCTCTCGTCTGAATTTCACACAGTTCGGTCGAACATACTCAGTGTCGAACCAATGCAGAGTTTGAACAGAATTTATTCCATGGTTCGACATGAAGAAAAACAGAGAGCTGTGGCACGCTCTCACGAGTCAAATTCAGAGATAGTTTTCATGGCCAAGGGAAAGGATGGTGGTGAGTTGGCGTTAAAGCGACAATTCACTGTGGATGGAAAACCCATTTGCGACCACTGTGGGAAACCTGGTCACCGCAAGGCGAGTTGCTGGGTGTTACATGGTTATCCAGTCGAAACAGGGCAGCAAGCAAGGAAATTTGGGAGCAGTAGTGGAGGTCCTACCGGGAGAAGGCTCGATTCAACCCAAAGACGCCCACAGCAGGCTGGGACCGGCCAGAACAACCGAAGGCCTGCCGTGAGCCAGGCTCATGCTGTGCAAATGCATGGGTCCAATAGCGAGAAGGTGAACCAGTTCGGAGGACTTTCCGAGGCTCAGCTGCAGCGGTTACTAAGCATAATTGGTCCTGATGATGAGGACTTGAAGCCGAATAGTGGTAAAAATTTCATTTCAGTAAAAGTAAATTGGATAATTGACACAGGGGCATCAAAACACATGACGGGACGTGCCGAGCTACTCACGAATTTATCTCCGCTCCCGAAGGGCTCCAATGTTTTCATTCCGAATGGAGGGTCGACGAAGGCAACCCAAAAAGGGAATGCGAGCATCGGAGGCTCATTCCTATTGTCTAATGTTTTATTTGTGCCAGAATTCACGTGCAATCTTATATCTGTGTCACAGTTATCGGAAGATTTGGATTGCATTGTTACTTTCTTATCTGGTTTGTGTTTGATTAAGGACCGCACCACGAGGATGATGATTGGAGCGGGTGAGCTTCGGGAGGGGGTGTACTACCTAACGCGTGTGGCTGTCTCGGATCGAGCTTATCAAGCGTCTAACGCACAGTCGGGGGACCTTTGGCATAGGCGACTCGGACATCCATCTCGGCGTATTCAATTTAGTGGTACTAATTTAGTTTTTGATAAGATGGAGAATAAGGAGTGTGATGTTTGCTTGAGAGCAAAACAAACCCGATCACGTTTTGATTTGAGTATGAGCAAGGCTGAATATTTATTTCAACTTGTGCATTGTGACTTATGGGGTCCATATAGAACGAAGTCAATTTGTGGAGCTTATTATTTTTTGACGATCGTGGATGATTATAGTAGGGCCGTATGGCTATATTTGTTGCATGAGAAATCTGAGGCGCAACGTCATTTAATGGGGTTCTGCAACTTAGTGAAGAATCAATTCGATCGGACAGTCAAGATTATTCGAAGCGACAACGGGCGAGAATTTCTCTCTGGTGACATACAGAATTATTTCGCAGAGCATGGAATCATACACCAGACATCATGTGTAGACACGCCCCAACAAAATGGGCGAGTCGAGAGGAAACACAGGCATATTTTGAACGTTGCACGAGCTTTGATGTTCCAAGCATCGCTTCCCGTACGGTTTTGGGGTGAATGCGTCAATGCAGCAGCTCACTTGATTAACTTAACACCGACGTCAACGTTAGGAGGCAAGAGCCCTTATGAGGTATTATTTGGCAAATCACCGAATTACTCCAATTTGCGTGTGTTTGGTTCCTTATGCTTTGCTCATGATCGGCCTCGAGATAAAGATAAGTTTCAACCTAGGTCGCGTAGATGTGTGTTTGTGGGTTATCCGTATGGAAAGAAAGGATGGCGAGTTTATGATCTTGAGGGGGAGAAGATATTCGTGACACGAGACGTTAGATTTGTTGAGAACGAATTTCCATTCGCAACTCCTAGCTCCGATGCAACACAACAGGGAGATAAGATCTTGAACGATCGAGTCTTCATCGACACTGAGACTCCTCTTAGTGACGAAAGTATTGAAGATTTCGGACTGCAGAAGGGAAGTAGGCCGAATTCACATTCGGACCGGCCTAAAATGCAAAAAGAGCCTGAGCTGCACTTGGAACAACCAGCTCCGACCGGATCTTCCAACGAGTCAGAACAGATTGTTGATCAGGGTGAATTGAGAAAGTCTGATCGAGCAAAATCATTACCGAGTAAACTGAAGGATTATGTCATCTATACAGCCACGCGTACCCCTCTCGGCTCACCCCCTTCATCAAAATTCTCAGGTACGAGTCATCCTATAGAACGCTATATTAATTATTCTGGTGCAACTAATCGGTATTTATCATATTTGGCTGCAATTGATTCTGATGAAGAGCCAAAATCATATCAAGAAGCAGTTAAGGATCCTCGTTGGGTCGAGGCGATGGGTGAAGAAATTCAAGCACTCGAGTCCAATCAAACATGGACCATTGAGGATTTGCCACCAGGGAAACGCCCAATTGATTGTAGATGGGTGTATAAAATCAAGCGACGAGCTGATGGGAGTATCGAGAGGTATAAGGCACGCCTCGTCGCAAAAGGATTCACACAAGTAGAGGGTGTTGATTTTCATGAGACGTTCGCACCGGTGGCCAAACTTGTCACTGTGAGATGTCTGTTGACAGTTGCGGTAGCTAAGAGATGGGATATTCACCAGATGGACGTTAGTAACGCATTCCTGCACGGAGATCTGGATGAAGAAGTTTACATGAAACTTCCACCTGGGACATCATTCTCGCGACCGGGGCTCGTTTGTCGACTTAGGAAGTCACTGTATGGACTACGACAGGCTTCCCGCAATTGGTATTCAAAATTTGCTGCGGCCTTACAGCGTTATGGTTTTTGCCAATCGAACGCTGATCATTCTTTATTTACCTTTGCCCGAGGTAATGTTTTTATTGCCGTGTTGGTCTATGTTGATGACCTTCTGGTGGTAGGTAATAATGCGGGTCAGTGCAGGATGTTCAAACGCTATCTCGGTACATGCTTTCGTATTAAAGACTTAGGTCAGCTTCGGTATTTCTTGGGTATCGAGGTGACCAGGATGAATTCAGGGTTATTCTTGAATCAGCGGAAGTATGTGCTAGATATTCTCTCTGAGTGTGGTATGCTTGGATCCAAGCCTTCGTTGTTCCCCATGGAGCAACATCATCGTTTGACAGCTGACTCAGGAGCTGCACTTGAGGATCCGAGTCGGTACAGGCGCCTAGTTGGCCGTCTTATTTACCTGACAATTACCCGACCGGAATTGAGTTATTCAGTACATGTCCTATCACAATTTATGCAGGACCCACGTCAGGACCACTGGGACGCTGCGATGCGGGTATTACGATATCTCAAGCAGTCTCCAGGACAAGGGATATTTTTGCGACCGAGCTCCCTAATTCTCGAAGCATATTGTGATTCTGACTGGGCAAGCTGTCCCATGACCCGTCGCTCAGTGTCTGGATTTTTCATTACGTTGGGAGGATGCCCAATATCCTGGAAGACGAAGAAGCAGACAACAGTTTCCCGATCTTCCGCAGAAGCAGAATATAGAGCTATGGCTACCACAGTCAGTGAAATTCTATGGTTGCGGAGTTTACTCAGTTCTCTTGGAGTCCATTTCAAGCACGTAAAATTAACTAATAGTAATTATAAACAGAATACTGGTAGTGGTAGAATTGGGTCAAAGGTAAAAATTTGAGATTTTTTTATATGATAATTTTTTTTTTGGGTAAGGTTTATATGATAATTTTTTTATATGATAACTTTTTTTTATAGATAATTTTTTTTTATATAATTGGGACAAATACTAAAGTTGAGGGTTTTTTTGAATATTAGATCGGTAGAATTGGGAAAAAATAAAAGTTAGATTTTTTATAAGACTAAGTTTTGGATATAATTGGGACTAAAGCCAAAGTTTGGGGGTTTTTTATGAGATAAAAAAAAGTTGGGTTAATTGGGATAAAGACTATTTGAGGTTTTTTTGGGTATATGTAATTTTAGATAATCAAGGTTGATACAAAGCATAGTGAGTCCTTATATAAACATTTTTTTTCTTTTTCAGATTTTGTTTAGTCCATTTTTCGATTTTGGTATTTTTTTTGATGGCTAGTATAGGATATCCAACAATTTAGAGCCTTGGCAATGAGCCAAATCACGAGAAAGAAGAAAAAGGAGATTGATACAAATTATGGAGCTTAGTTTAGGTCTTAATTATACACCAGTCAATTTCTCGAGTACAGGAATTGATGATTTTTTGTATCATCGTTCCTTTAATGAACCGGTTACCACCACTAATGTCCATGTATCCGTCGTTTTCTCCATCACTAATAAATAGATATTGATGAGATATCCATCTTTTTATCCTTTCCCACTGCTAATGTACTAGCCCTAATCCATCATTTCATCCTTTTCTCTACCGTTAATAGAAAAATATTAATTATGTACCAATCTTAGACCCGCTTCTTGCGCAAGTCAATGAGTCATATTTAAAATATAGAATTAGCATTATAATTAAGCTAATTATTATATTGGAATGTCAATTGTAATTGTTACGTTAGGGATAACTGCAATTAGAATTGATAGACCAGGTTTTCTGAGGAAAATAAACTTTTTCTGTACTTTGTTTAAATTTTAAATTAGTTTGCTTGATTGAATATTGCTACTTCGTACTGAATAAAATTAATATAGTAAAGGATTGTGATCCACAACTAACATTTCTTCGTTGTCCCTTGTTCTTATTCTAGTTATCACAAATGATTGGGGTTCGTTTGGAGTCTTTACTTCTAACATTCATGTTCCAAATATTGCATTTTTTTATGCTTTCAAAGCCATACAATTATTGACAAGTAGAGTCACATGGTTTTTCATAAATTTATTTTCTTTTTCAATTTTTTTGGAGGAAAGCAACCCACAGAAAAATGTACTTAAGAAGTGTGAACAAATAGAACAAATAGAAGTAGACAAAAATGATGATGGAACGTCGTATGGAATCTTTCGGAATCGCTCTTGCATATTCCAAGTTCATGACAATAATTCTAAACAACATTGTCAGTATGAATATGAATCTTAAGGAAAAGAAATGAACCTCGTTGAAAGTAGATATTCCACAAATTACAAAGGCGTTTCCTATATGGGCCCTAACTTGCTACTCTCAACAATTTCATTGGCTAAAACTCGTGAGTCATTGGCTCCATAGTTAATATGCAACTTACGGAGCCATTCATATCTATGTGTAAGTTTCTCTAAAAATCATTCCTTAAGCCAACATAACATAATATAGCTTGATATAAAGATGAGGTCAAATTGGCTTCCGAATCCTTTTTTGGCTAATTAGTGCATTCCCACTTTGTTTTCTTTTAAATTACCAACAATTGCACCTCATGCCCAAGTTTCTCCTTCTCTAATGCCTTCTTTTTCTTTTTTGGTCGAAACCTTCTCTACTAGAAAGAAGATCCATTTATCCAAAAGCTTATGAAACATCCTACCCATAAAATGCTTAAACTCAAGCCTTTGGCCTGTCTAAGAAACTCTAACCCAGAACAGTGCGCACACAATTTGTAGAATTCGAACCAGCTGGCCCTAGCCAGTGGCCCGCAATGTGTCGCCGTCTCGTCACCATCTTCTCATTCCGTTTCTCATGCCGTTAGTATCTCGTAGTTCGTGCCTTGTCTTTAGATAATAAATCTTATTCTTTGTCCTTTTCAGATAAGAAATCTTATCTCTTATCCTTTAAATAACAAATCTTATCATCTTATCCTTTATGATGATGAACCTTATCATATTAAGGTCGTGCCTGCATCATATGTTTATCCGTTTGTTATCAAAAATTAGAATCAAATCTTATTCGATCTGATTTTAGTTTGACTATCTCGATAGTCATTCTTTTCAAACATCTTTGCAATCTTGACTTCTAATATCAATATCGTCGCATATTGGTTACGGTGTGTGACACCCACAGGTTCATAACTAAACTGGCAGTGAGATGTATAGCAACATATTAGTATCATCTGGAGAACTAACTGTTCCTAATTAGTTTTTAGGTCCCACAAATCACAAATGATATCTAGCAATATATTATAGTTACCAAGACAGTGTGAATGTTGCAAGAACATAATGAACTTGTCAATTTTTGCTACAGTATAATTCGACCCTTCTGGCTTATCATGTCCTGATCAAACAAAGATAATGGATTATTAGTCAAGCCACTAATTCGACCATATGCCCAGATCTATTTGACATGCATAATATCGAGATATCCTCGATTACAACTCTAACCGAGGATTTTTCATGCACTGTCACAATTAGATCATATAGGACATCAATCTCATATACAACAAGGAGATAGATGTCACTGTCACACACATTTGTGACTTTGTATACGAATAAACTATAACTATCAAGTATAGAGGCAGATTGACGACCCGCCAATGTGCGCACTTGTGAACTATAGCCATTCGATTTACAAGTCATCATCATGCATTAGGTCTAAGGATTTTTTACACCTGACCAAAGCGTGAACAATTAGACGATGACCTTGCTCGAAGCTTCCATGCTTGCTAATTGTTCAATATGTGTCATGTTCAGTGAACTCACCCGATACAAGCACCTGCATTCTAACTTGAACATCTAATATCCAACAACTGGTGACTCATCATCCCTTGAGTATCCAACACTTAATCGCGAAGTTAGAACACATTAGTCTCAATAGGATCATTGGCGTCCACTTAATGATTCATTGATTATGAACAATTTAAAGATCAGTTTAAATGATAATCTGTCACACACATTATCGACATCTTGAAAAAAAGCCTCAGTTATAACTAATTTTATGGACTTCATTTATTAGAGTAAAGGGACATAATGAATGAACATGCCATTGCCATTAATAAGAATGAAGGTACAATTAAATGCTCAAATTGCAACAAAGCATGGTTGTTTTATGGCATCACCTAACACTTTCTCTACCTTTAATGGGCAAACCTTGACTAGGTACTAGTCCTAAATCAGCCCCTTGTGTGGGTCAATGAAATCACATTAAAACTTATAGAATTAACCTTACAATTAACCTACTTGAACAAGAAAAAAAAGTGAAGTTCAATTTTCAAAATGATATGCAAATCGAAATAGCTCTAAAATGTGACATAGTCATGTTATTGACTTATATTGGATAGTAATTTTTGCAATGTTCTACTTACAGATCTATTGATAGAAAGCCTCTCAAAATCATCCCTTGAAGTGGCTAAAATTGGGATAAGTGCACTGGAAGTCCTAAACTTGTCGTGAAAATGTAATTGAGTCCTAAAGCTTACAAAAAGCGCAATTAAGTCCTAAAATTTATCAAATAAATTGATGCAATTGAGTTATTCCACCAACTCTGTCCAACTCGAATAATTGGAAAATGGCCATATGACTTTTTTTTTTTATATTTTGTCTCTCCTATGTGGTGGTAATGTGGCTAAAGCATGAAATATAAGGCTAAAATGATGTTGTTTTGGTGAAAATTTGATTTTTAATAAGTGTTTTACATAAATTGTATGAAAAAATAAACTAAATTAAAAAAAAAGGAAGAAGGAATCAGTGAGGGGCTTGTCATTGATAGAAAGGGTCGTTGATGGTTGGGGATGGCTAGCTAGTGGTTGGTGAGGGTGTGTAGCTCCTTGCCCCAATCTAGACAATGGTCGTAGCCCTTTACCACATCGAATGAGAATTGCCAGTTCCCGCTCAAATCTAGCAAAGGGTCGCCAGTGACTGGGGTCGGCCACTACTATTTTAGCTAGATCTAGGTGAGGGCTAGTGACCCTTGCCTAGATTTAGGCCCCTGGACGAGCGCCTGTAGGCACTTGCTTGCGGTTGGCGAACTTCGCAAGCCACTAGTCAAGGCCCAACAACCATCTATGACCACCTGTTGGCTATCGCCCCATTGCCAACCCTTTCCGACAATGATGAGGCATCGGCGGCGGCGAGAGCCTATAGAGCCGTCACTATTTTGTCTTCTTCCTTATTTTTGTTTTAAAATTTAAGTTAATTTAAATAGAATACTTATTAAAAATCATATTTTGACCAAAGCGACATTATTTTAATCTCATGTTCTATTTTTAGCTACATCAGTGCCATGTAAGAAAGAGAAAATAACAAAAAAGTCACGTTAGCCCTTCCCTTTAACAAAGTGGACAGACTTAAAGAAAGAACTTAATTGCATTAATTTGACAAGTTTTATTACTTGATTGCATTTTTTTTTTTGTAAATTTTAGAATTCTATTGCATTTTCACGACAATTTTTAGAATTCTAATGCACTTATCCTTTAAAAATAGACAAACATGATTGACAAGGAAAAGTTGAAGTTGTTCAATTTTTTTGCCAACCATAATTTACTCCTAAATCCGCAGACTTGTTATGACTCTTTGAAAAGATTATTGACTAATTTCTAACCAAAAATATGCTATGACTAATTAAACTCGAGGGGATGTTCTCTTTGGACATGACTAAAGCGCAGATTTAATTAAAAATAAAGTACATGTTCGAATTTTCATGTTTGTAACCTTCCATGGAAGAAAACATGGCTTTATTAAGTCCATTTTCTTTTCTTTTTTTTTTTTTCGATTTTTATTTTTATGATCCAGCTGGAAAATTCTGAGGCCCGACGACCTAGAATCGTATGAAACATGACCTACAAGCTCCATGAACGTGTTAAGTTGTGGTAATTTTATTTACATTTTAAATTGTTCTCTAATCAGTATTAGAAAAAGAGCACGCGCGTTGCATATGAAGGGATATAGTGAGAAAAATCAAAATGTTACAGGCTAAAATAATTCCCATAGTTGGGAAAGGAAAGATGAGAGATTATGGAATATTTGACAATTATTTTGAATCCGAATTTAGAAGGCGGAGTTCACTAATTACTAGCGATCTTCTTAAATATATACACAGGTCTTTCATATTTTTTTTCATGGAATATTCTTTGTGAAAAATGTGAGGTTGAAGAGGTCATTGATTTTCTTACTTGATTGAGTAATTTAATATTCTCAAGCGTATTTTTACAGCAATATCAAGTTCAAGGTATAGGCTGCATTAATCTTCAAGTTATATTTTAGAGAAACTTTATTTTAACTTCTAAAAGTACCTTACATAGTATTTTTAATTTCATACCAAATTTTCTCATACAGATGTTAAAGTATGAGGTCAACAATATTTCTGTATCTCGACGTGAATATCTATATAATGTATTATATATGGTAATTTGAGTAAAGAAAATATTAACAAATAATCTTGATACGGACCAAATTAAAATTCAGAAGGTTAAGAAAAATATTTAACTTGAAGTATGAATAAAGGCAAAATAGATTAAAACTAACACTTAGAAATGTTGGAATAATATATCGTTCAAGCACTTTCACCAAATATTATTGCGTGAAAAATGGAAGCCCCTAATTTTAGGGGTAAGTTGTTTCAAGTTCCACTTAGAATCTAGAATCAAACTGTTGAAACTAGTGTCCCATTTTTTGAAACATGGAACCTACCTTATCATATGTTCCAAGATCAGTTACAAAGTCTACCTAGGTTCTATCGATATTTTCAATTGAATAATTGCAGTAAACTATCACCTTTATCAATTACCATTTGCCGTTACAATCTACTGATCATAACTCATATTTAGACACACAAAAAATATGAAATATTAACAAAGTAAAACTCTCAGTCGTGGATATTGCCTAAAATGGAAGCTCAAACAAATGGTTTTTGATTACATACCCATCATCGGACACTATAGAATACTATAGTACTACTCGAAGACAGAGAACATAAAAAAAAAAAACAAAACAAAATGACTTGGTCTAGGTTCTAGGTTCTATCTCTTAGAAGTTGAAACCTACTCATCAAAATCGATTTCTCAATTTTTGGAATCTAGAACCTACCATTTTCCCAGTTTGGTTTTTGGCTCTCTAATCTAATCTAAGACCATGCTCACCCGAATTATGCTTGTATGTTTTAAAACTATGCCATTGCCACAACCAATGGAAGCTTGACACCAAACACGGCAGGTTGGGATGTAATTTAGGGCTAGAAAATATTTGAATGTGAGCAACTAGAACTCTATAATTCTCCAATTAATAAGTATATGCTTTGCGGTTGACTCTCCCATGGAGTAAGTACTAATATTTTGATCGAACTACATGATTTTCTCGTATTAGTTATTATTTGCCATTAATTTCTCTAGTGATCTCGTTCTCTTGCATAGGATTTAAATTGCAAGATCCTTCGGTTTCCACGTGAACCGATTTGGCTAAACAACAATCTATCGGTTTGTCTCCACATTGTAGCAAACATATCTTGTGTGCGATGCTCCACATGCTAAGCCATTTCCAAATAATCGAGACTTTGGACTCTTTAGCTTTTTCATAAAGCATCTTTTCTGATGGTTGACCCGAGATGGAGATGGGACACCCCACTTTCTTATGTCTGTTCCAATTATTGCATCTTTTAGTCCTCAGCAACTTGCGTAGCTCTTTTTATTTATTTATTATTGACAAAGCTTTATCAGATAAAAGAATAACATAATAAGAAAGTGGGGTGTCCCATCTCTATCAGGTTGACCTGAGATGGAGATGGGACACCCCACTTTCTCATTTTTGCATGAATGGTCAAATTTTTGGACTTTTGTGATAATGCATGGCTGCTATTTTGGAAATAATGAATTTGATAAGGATGTCACAGAAAACGAAAGTATAGACTAAGAGCGCTGAATGTTAAGGCTCTTTGCATTTGGGCTTTGAGTTGCGTAAGGAACAAGTATTTATCAAATCCAAATCTTTTTGTTCACTTGTGTGCTTTTTTCCAGCCCCTGCCCTTTCATTTAACTGCTTAGCCTTGTAAGTATTCGTACTTATTATGTAGAGATTTAATTCATATCATACATTAGATATTGTTTGATTATGCCATAATCAATTGGAAACTTCTCTCTTTATCGGCTTTACATATCAGAATAACATAAACTTCTAGATTATAAATTAAGAAAATACTCAGTATAACGGAAAATGGTCGTTTAATACATATAGCAATTTCTGATAATCTTCTTCTTATTGACATATTTGGCTGGGACTAACTTAGACCCTTATATCTAACTAACATTGACCATTAGTCATGTATTATCTTTGAAAATTCCGCACATATGTTGGCCAAAAGCCCTCGAATCATCCCTTTAAATGAGGGGGGAAAAAGCTCTGTGCATGACAAACATTTGAAAATGTTTAATTTTCTTGCCAACCATAATGGTTAGATTAGAGTGCCTCCACAATCCCTATATGGGTTATTACTATTTGAAAAAGGTTGCGACCAATTTCTAATAAAAAAAATGTTATGACTAAACAAAAATATGCAAACTTAATATTCTCACATTTATGACCCAAAAAATATATATACATATATACACACACACATATATCCATTCTCATTCTTTAGCAGCATTCTTCCAAATTGAAGAAATATGGATATTTTTTAAAATAAACCTCAGAGTTTTGTTAACCAGATCAATATGGGACCCGACTAAAAATTTCATCCAAGCATTTCAAGTCCTAGAGGCACTGATTAACGTGCTTTTTCAATAAGACCCTCCTAGCATGCATACTAGCCTTAGCCCATTTCAAATTTGAACGTTAGGTCTGAAAGCCCTTTTGAAGCCCGGTCCCTCTCTCCTTCCAACCGATGCCATGGAATGGGCACGATTCCTTGCCACCTGTGGACGGGATCACCTTAAGCAAAAGTTCGAATGAAAGGAATTTGTGGATGGTGGGGATGCCCAAAATTGACAAAGGAAAGGGATAAGGTTCACGCAATTGAAAAAGGGAAAGAATAAATGAAACCGCAGCTAGACAGAGCTCGATTAATGACCGGGACTGAGCCTAGTACATGATCGAGACGTGCCCTATTTCGTTATCGGCATGCAGGCGACCTTCTTTGCGATCAGACCTATCACTATCCATGACCGGAACTTTCTTTACTCGCCGTTCCTTTTCATTGCGCCACAATTTTCTGTTCCTCATATTTCGATTACCTTTTTTGGCATACCACGACGTGACTGGTCCATATCACTTTTACATACCAATCACCTTTTGCAAGGGAGCGTAATTGAATGACGGGGTACCTTAATTTTGCAACTGCGTGTCAATATAGGCTACTCTCGTGTAATAAAACGCAGGCACCATACGGATGTTCAATTGAACTCATGCATATATTGAGTAGCCTTCGGAATCTACACAATTTTACTGAATTGCATGCTTAGTTTCAACTTGGGGCTTTTTCCATTGACAAAAGCTCTAAATTCTAAGCGTACAGGCACTGCAGTGTCAATTCCGTTGAACTTAGACCTAAGCATGATACCAGTCTTCTCTTCTAATGGCAACAATTGAAAATGTCGATTTTGGGGAAGCTTCGACTAATAGTTCAGCTTCGCAAGCAACCGACAGGTTATGTTGATTTGAAAAATTTCACTTCCGTTAGTTTATGGGCTCATAAGATTACCAATTACAGGAGATCACCTTTTTTATTCTTTCAAACTAATCAGGTGTATTGAAAGAAGACATATATGATTTATAAACCGAGAGGATGTGATAGAGACGGTTAGTGTTAGCAACCCTTGAAGCGTTACTATAGGAGTTCGAAAATATTAATGGCATTTTGGCTTCCAATTGCCAGTTTGGGATTGAGGACTTCAAATTTTTATGCTAGAAAAGGCTAGCGAAGATGTCCATTTTGTTTACCATTTTTCTCTAGTGTTTGCTTGTACTTGTTCTGGTGGTTGGCCCACGTTCGAGAGAGAAGCTTGTCTAAATCAGATGTATGCATGTTTGAGCTCATTGGTGGGGAGAATGTTGTGATCAGATTCTCCATCTTCAGCAGTGCCGGTAGCTGTAAGAAACTCATTTAGGCCAACTGAGATGAACACTGGAGGATTCACTTGAGGCAGTATAGCAATTCGTGTCTCCTTTATATTCGGTTGTAATCAGTCAATTTTTTTTTTTCGGTCAAATCTGTGATGAGTCAATTGAAAGTGCACCTACTTTTGGCTTTTCCTCTCTTTTCTGAACTAGTTACAGTCTCGTCAGTATTCTCCTTTTTTTCCCCCTTTGTGCAAGTCGGACCAAACAATCTAGTCTATGGTGGGTTCGGTTTAGTTTTGGGAAGGGGCAATGGGAAAATTTGAAGTATTTGACAAATGCTTTTGAAACTTGTTTAGCCAAATGCTGGCATTAGCAAAGCTGAAAACTCAAGGTATGTTCCCACCTGCCTGGAGCTTTTAGTATTTTCGAAATGCTAGTCTTTGACAAATGAATTTGGCCAACTGCCTTTATGCCCTCAAAATATTATTGAAAGTCCAATTTTTCTGCTATTAAAATCTAAAATCTTATTTTCTAGGAATGCTTCACTTGACTACTCGCCTTTCTTGCTCTCGTTTGCTGATTTGCTTCGCTCAGTTTCACATCGCTCGCTCAACTGCAGATTTCTTCACTTAGCTACACACCACTCGCTCAATTGCAGGTTCCTCTCTCTCTCTCTCTCTCCCCCCTCCTCGGTGGATCTACTTTCAATTAGGGGTGTGCAACCAAACCGGGTTTACCCGGTGGACCACCCGAAAAATAGGGCCGGGAATCGGTTTCCATTCAAACCGGTCCGAGAACCGGTTCCAATTTTTGACAATCCGGGAACCGGGTCTAGGTAAAAACCCACCCCGATTGGTTTATAGAACCAGTTTTACATGCTATTTTTTTAAAAAAAAATTCTAAGTGAAGTGACTAAGCTTTTGCCATAGCCTTACCTCACACACTCGCAGTACACTCACCTCTAGGGGTGTCGCCTAATCCTTACCGCAGCCTAAGTAAAATGAATATATTTTCTGCACCGTTAGCTTTGTTTTCTTTTAAGGATGACTAAAAATAGGGAAACTGGGTGGACCCTGAAACCGTTGGCTTTGTTTTCTTTTGAGGGTGATTAAAAAACAGGGAAACCGGGTAGACCTTGAAACCGTTGGCTTTGTTTTCTTTTGAAGGTGACTAAAAAACAGGGAACTGGGTAGACCCTGGAACCGAACCGAAAAACAGGGCCGGTTCCAAAACAGGTTCCAAGAAAAACAGGGTAGGGTCTCGGTTCCAAAAATTGGGAATCGGTTATAACAGGGTCGGGTTTAGGGTTTAGGTCTGAACCCGGCCCACCCGGCTCATGCTCACCCCTACTTTCAATTGCTTAGATTTGTGCATTTCACGGTTTGTAATATGTGGCATGTGCATTTGGTTCAGGTTTAAGGATAATGTATTTCTTTGTTAGGGATATATGTGACCATATTTATTATAATGAACTGACTCTTTATAAAGTTATAAATATGTCTCTTTTACATTACTCTGAATACTAAAATATAAAAGTTAATAGTCATTTTTTTTCCCAATTTTAAACAAATTAAAGTTAATGAACTAAAATTGGTCACTTTAAAGAGCTTTTCAAGTATAATGTTTTTTTTTTTTTGGTCGGAAAGACTGAACTTTATTTATCTAAGCCCATGAGAAGGGGCGTCACCACACAGAAGAGCCCATAGCGATTGGGGGGGATTACTAAACCATGAGTGAGGGAGACACTCTAATCGGTGGGCCTTACAAATCCAATTGGCCACCTAATTCGAGTCCCTGACAAGCAACATTTAGTCTGAAGTTGCTTTCCAATGCACT
>JAGVVM010013476.1:0-18537 GCA_019149425.1 Psidium friedrichsthalianum
GCCCCCGCGACCACAATATATGACGTAGGCTTGCTGCAATGAGTAGACCTTAGGCAACGCATTGCCCGGTGTGCAATGGAGGCTGTCAACCTAGGCCATGGGCCATCTTGATCGCCCATCAACCCCGTCCAGTCAAGTGACTCGGTTGGCATCCGTTTCAATTTTGGCAGGGACTTTCCTCTGTTTCATCATTGTTAGTTCTGCTATTTGGGACTAAAGCCAGACCCAAATGCTCCAGTAAAATCTAGGAAGACGATCTCTACTATTCTCCTTGCATGTGTTTATTCATGATTTGCTACCGGAAAAGATGTTGGAGGCGCTGTCTATGCAGTACGAATCAAACGAATGCTTCTATTCGAGTTTGAACTTCAACCATAGAACTTCGCTAAAAATTCTCCGTTTTTTCTGCTTCTCCTTCTGTATTCCATTTCGTTGCTATAAAAAGAAAAGACTCGCCCACTAAACACGCTGTCTTTATGCAGCAAATGTCCAACTCTAGTAATAGTTTTACCATATGTATGCTGATGTTTTCCCAGCAAGCTGCGCATAAAAACACGGATGGACTAAATGAAGGCGTTCCTTCAAGGCAAGAGAGCCCCACTAAAAATCGTAGCAGAGATACAAGAGAAAGCAATCACTTTGTTGAAGATCAGATATCTCATGGTTCCCAAGTTGGCTCCTCTGACGCAGGCAAGATATCCCTCCTATCTTGTATATAACCGATAAGAGGCGGTCCAATCCAGAGCCGACTGTATTTCACCAATTTAAAGTTATTCGTATATCCTCAGTTGAACACAAATACAACAATGACTATTCTTTTCAACTAGCATTCAACTAGGAATTAGTAGGGGCTGCGCGAACGCAAGCCCCCGCTGCCACAAATTATGACGTAGGCTCAGCCAACTTGGGCTGACCTTAGCGAGCGCCCCTCCCAGAGTGCAATGGAGGTCGCTAACCTAGGCCATGGGCCTTCTGGATCGCCCATAGACCCCGTCCAGGTAGTAAGTTGCAAGCAAATGCTAGGCTGCATCTTACTCTCTCTCTCCCTTCTCTCTCTTCACTGTCATGTCAATGTGGGACTTTTATTACACACTCCCATAGGCATGTCTGAACAAGAAAATACAGATGTAGCTACCATGTTCTTTAATTGTTAAAGCCTTCCTTAATTTAATTCAGTAAGAAGTTGGTTTTTTTTTACCACCGATTGTGCCGGTTTTTTCATGTTAAGATCAAGAAATCAAGCAGTCACTTCTTTTTTCTGCGAAATGGAAGAGGATTACTGGCATCAGATAAGATTTAGCACCGTTTGAGCACAGTAAGCGTCATAACTCTAACTGAAAACTTTAACATTGGTTGCACTCTTGTGATTATGGTTGGTCCAATGTACATGGTCGTAACTCGTATAAATAACCAACTGATGTCAATATAATGCAGGTGAACACTTCTAAAAACTCAATGATTGTCCTAGAAAGAGTAGTTACTTCAAACGCAAAATAAAACTGGAAACCATAGATCATACAACCCGTATGCCCCAGATACTTCAGATAGCCTTACAGGGTCTATAGCGACATCAGTTATAGTACAGTTGGAGATCAGACTCTCATAAATTTCGTCTTATATAAGTCTCCATTGTCCTGTCCTAAGAATGGAACTGCTCAAGGACTTGGGCAGAAAAACATGATCTGTCATGCTAAACTTAATGCAGTGGTAGATATATGCATGTTGGAGATCAGACAAGATTCCCTTTAAATTTTACTTCTGAAAACTTAGGCATCATTTATCTGTTGTGCTGTCATAGCTGATGCACAATCCTTTGCAGCTCGAAAGGCTGACTGAAATGCTGAAAATTTATTGCTCGAATTGGGTCATCATGTCTTACAAAGTTCTTTCCCTTACAGTTCAAGAAGAAAATGAAGTTGCAGTGCATATCCATTAAATCTCATCCTTCACTCTTTGTGATTTCACATTGTTTTGCGACATTAACCTTTGGTGTCGCAGCTCGTCTTCCACTGCACGATGTCACTGATATTTAACAACATCGAACATGTTATGCATGCCAAGAGATACAAGTCTGTAGCAATCTCATTGCAATGAACCGTAACATATTCTTTCAAACTGAATGCTTAATCGTGGATTATGTAGTTTGAGATTTGAGTGTGGCGACTATTGTATTGAAATCTACCGTAGAGTTACTTCATGATACTGTGCACAGGCTCTTCTAAAGAGGTACCGGAGATAGCAATGACATTGTTGAGGATCGGATATCCTCACGGTTTCCCAAGTTGGCTCTTCTAATGCAGTCATAGCCGCCTATCTTGCATAAAACCACCCCTAAACAATAGGGGCGAGCGATGGGCGGTCTTATTACTTTGGAAGCCGAACCAAAATCAAACCTAACCCAGACAGTACGAAAAAGAAAAGGCAAAACCAAGCCATCTTTTGCATTGATACTAACCATTGTATATAGTAGAACCAGCCAAGCTGGACCGACTCGACTGTACTTAGCCATATAAGTTCTCCAAAATTCCAATTGAGCATGCCTCTTGCAAGTACTTCTTAGAGCAAGACGACATTAAGTAAACATAGCTTATCTATGATTGTTCCTTTTCAACTACCATTAAGTAGGGGCTGCGCGAACGCAAGCCCCCGCTGCCACAAATTATGACGTAGGCTCAGCCAACTTGGGCTGACCTTAGGCAAGCGCCCCTCCAAGAGTGCAATGGAGGTCACTAACCTAGGCCATGAGCCTTCTTGATCGCTCATAGACCCGGCCTGGTAAGTATGTTGCAATTGTTTGCCAGGATGCTTCTTATTCTCTCTCTCTCCCTTCTTTCTCTTCACTGTTATATCAATGCGGGACTTTTTTTCACACACCCAATTTTTATTCAGTAAGTAGAAAAATGCAGATATACCTACATTGTTTTTTAATTCTCAAAAACTTCCTCATTTTTTTATTCAGTTAGTAGCTGGTTTTGACAACCTAATTGCCCCGGTTTTCTTGTGTTTTGATGAAGAAAGCAAGTAGTCACAGCTTTTGGCTGTGAAAGGAAAAGGGTTGCTTGCGTCCAATATGACTTAGCACGGTCTGAGCACAGTTGGTGTCAAAGCATTAACTGAAAACTCAACATAGATTGTTGTGATTATGGTCGGTCCATCGTACATGGTTTTGTAACTTGGAATCGATAATCAATTGATGCAGGTAAATACCTTCTCAAATCTCAAAACGATCGTCCTAGAAAGAGTAGTTACTTCAATGCAAATAAAACGGAAAACTGTAGATCATACGACCTGTATGCCCCATATTTTCGCATATTCTTACAGCCGACCATACAAAGTCTAAAGCAGACGTCAGTTTTGTAGTGCAGTTACAGTCGCCCTCTTTCTTCAGTCCTGTACGCTACCTCCTGGATTTTACCATTCCGAGCGCTCGAAGTACAGACTGGAGCAACTTCTCGACCGGGACATAATGTTTGCATGAGATTACAATCTACCACGGGCCTGCTGCATAAAGAATATATATCTTGAGAACCAACCATCGCTTTGATATTGGCACGAGTGGAGGCCACTGCAGTCACTTCATGAAATGCTCGAGTCACTGTTATGGACGTTGTACAGTCGAGCAATTAACTCACAAAATTTCAATCTCACCGTGGCCCGACGGTTTCTCAAACTAGAATAGCACTCGTACAAACAACGGAATGAGAGCAATCCATCTAGATTTCTCACTATCACATCACCTAATACAAGCAGCTAATGAGACGGTTTTTGCATAGAGGCCATTTTGAAGTTGAATTTTAGGGCCGTCCGAACGAAGGCCCCGCTACCAACGACTCATGGCGTCGGCTCCATTACAATGAACAGTCCTTAGACCGATGCGCCACCCACCTGTGCAAGGGAGGCTGTCGATCTAGTCATGGGCCTTGTTGATCACCCATCAACCACATCCAGGCAAGTGATGACAGTGGGCGTACGCCTTTGTTTTGTTCAGGAACATGCGCCATCTCATCAAAAAGTATTTCATCCTTAAGGGACTCTCAAGTCAGGCCCAGAAAGCTCGCCTCCGAACGAGGATTGTGTAATACGAATTAATTTATGCCACGCTTTTTCCGCCTTGAGTGGAGCGGACAAGCATCCAGCGTCGAGCAATTTTCATAGGCACGATCAGAGCAAGCCTTTGGACTGCGACTTGATAGGGGCCGCGCGAACGCAGGCCCCCGCTGCCACAAATTATGACGTAGGCTCAACCAACTTGGGCTGACCTTAGGCGGGCGCCCCTCCGAGAGTGCAATGGAGGTCGCCAACCTAGGCCATGGGCCTTCTTGATCGCCCATCGACCCCGTCCAGGTAAGTATGTTTGCAAATGGTCGTGAGGTGCTTCTAATTCTCTCTCTTGCTTCTCTCTCTTCACCATCAGGTCGATGTGGGACTTACTGGTTTTTGCTGCTACTTAGGTATTTGCCATTTTGCATATCGAAAATGTAACGTTGCACCGGCTGGCTAGCTACGCCCATGTACACATTGGGTACCAGATTCAGAAAGTGCAGTGTAATCTTCCCTGAAGTCACATTACGTTCCTAGGATTTTCGCTCTAGTCTGCTACGAACTTCGCGCTGTTGCTGCTGATCGATCTTTATGCAGAACGGATGTCAACTCAACCCTTCTTCTGACCCATTTCTGTCAGGGAATAGCCCGCAACTACAACCTGCAACGGCAATCACCCTTTTCTGAAGCAGCATATAGCATCCATTGCTGCTTCGGCCAATCAGTGCGCTCGCCATAGCTGATAGAAGTAACTCATTTGCGTCCATGAGCAAAGTAGATAGGAAAACAAACATCCGCTTCAGTCATTTTTTGTGGCTGCTGCTACGGGTATTTTCCCGGTTCATGAATGAAACCCGTATGGATGTGGCAAAAGCCCAGTTTCACCAACTTAACTACCTCAGCTCATAGGTCTTCCATGTAGGGCGAAAGAATATTCACTGGACACATCTGTCAATTGTAGATTTTCATATGAATGCCAGTATAGGTTGTGCAACTTTAGAGCGGCAGTTCAGATGATATCCAAGATGGGAATTTAAACAAAGATAAATGAGAGAGAGAAGGTATACGAATAATGGTACTGTTAAAGCAGATTGTCAGGTACTCAATCTTATGAAGGAACCATGTCAGTTCAACTGCAGATTGTAACTGACAGGGTTACCTTCATAAGAATGTGAGTCCTCCAATCTGCATTTAACAGTACCATTATTCGTATACCTTCTCTCTCTCATTTATCTTTGTTTAAATTCCCATCTTGGATATCATCTGAACTGCCGCTCACAAGTTGCAACCTATAACTGGCATTCATACAAAATCTACAATTGACAGATGTGTCAGTGAATATTCTTTCGCCCTACATGGAAGACCTATGAGCTGAGGTAGTTAAGTTGGTGAAACTGGGCTTTTGCCACATCCATACGGGTCTTTCATTCATGAACCGGGCAAAATACCCGTAGCAGCAGCAAAAATGACTGAAGCGGATGTTGTTTTCCTATCTACTTTGCTACATGGAAGCAAATGAGTTACTTCTATCAGCTCTGCGAGCGCCCTGATTGGCCGAAGCAGCAATGGATGCTATATGCTGCTTCAGAAAAGGGTGATTGCCGTTGCAGGTTGTAGTTGCGGGCTATGCTCCTGACAGAAATGGTCAGAAGAAGGTTGAGTTGACATCCGTTCTGCATAAAGATCGATCAGCAGCAACAGCGCGAGTTCGTAGCAGACTAGAGCGAAAATCCTAGGAACGTATTTGTGACTTCAGGGAAGATTACACTGCACTTTCTGAATCTGGTACCCAATGTGTACATTGGGCGTAGCTAGCCAGCCGGTGGCAACGTTACATTTTCGATATGCAAAATGGCAAATACCTAAGTAGCAGCAAAAACCAGTAAGTCCCACATCGACCTGATGGTGAAGAGAGAGAAGCAAGAGAGAGAATTAGAAGCAACCTCACGACCATTTGCAACATACTTACCTGGACGGGGTCGATGGGCGATCAAGAAGGCCCATGGCCTAGGTTGGCGACCTCCATTGCACTCTCGGAGGGGCGCCCGCCTAAGGTCAGCCCAAGTTGGTTGAGCCTACGTCATAATTTGTGGCAGCGGGGGCCTGCGTTCGCGCGGCCCCTATCAAGTCGCAGTCCAAGGCTTGCTCTGATCGTGCCTATGAAAATTGCTCGACGCTGGATGCTTGTCCGCTCCACTCAAGGCGGAAAAGCGTTGGCATAAATTAATTCGTATTACACAATCCTCGTTCGAGGCGAGCTTTCTGGGCCTGACTTGAGAGTCCCTTAAGGATGAAATACTTTTTGATGAGATGGCGCATGTTCCTGAACAAAACAAAGGCGTACGCCCACTGTCATCACTTGCCTGGATGTGGTTGATGGGTGATCAACAAGGCCCATGACCTAGATCGACAGCCTCCCTTGCACAGGTGGGTGGCGCATCGGTCTAAGGACTGTTCATTGTAATGGAGCCGACGCCATGAGTCGTGGTAGCGGGGCCTTCGTTCGGACGGCCCCTAAAATTCAACTTCAAAATGGCCCTCTATGCAAAAACCGTCTCATTAGCTGCTTGTATTAGGTGATGTTGATAGTGAGAAATCTAGATGGATTGCTCTCATTCCGTTGTTTGTACGAGTGCTATTCTAGTTTGAGAAACCGTCGGGCACGGTGAGATTGAAATTTTGTGAGTTAATTGCTCGACTGTACAACGTCCATAACAGTGACTCGAGCATTTCATGAAGTGACTGCAGTGGCCTCCACTCGTGCCAATATCAAAGCGATGGTTGGTTCTCAAGATATATATTCTTTTATGCAGCAGGCCCGTGGTAGATTGTAATCTCATGCAAACATTATGTCCCGGTCGAGAAGTTGCTCCAGTCTGTACTTCGAGCGCTCGGAATGGTAAAATCCAGGAGGTAGCGTACAGACTGAAGAAAGAGGCGACTGTAACTGCACTACAAAACTGACGTCTGCTTTAGACTTTTGTATTGGTCGGCCTGTAAGAATATGCGAAAAATATGGGCATACAGGTCGTATGATCTACAGTTTTCCGTTTTATTTTGCATTTGAAGTAACTACTCTTTCTAGGACGATCGTTTTGAGATTTGAGAAGGTATTTACCTGCATCAATTGATTATCGATTCCAAGTTACAAACCATGTACGATGGACCGACCATAATCACAACAATCTATGTTTGAGTTTTCAGTTAATGCTTTGACACCAACTGTGCTCAGACCGTGCTAAGTCATATTGGACGCAAGCAACCCTTTTCCTTTTCACAGCCAAAAGCTGTGACTACTTGCTTTCTTCATCAAAACACAAGAAAACCGGGGCAATTAGGTTGTCAAAACCAGCTACTAACTGAATAAAAATTGAGGAAGTTTTTGAGAATTAAAAAACAATGTAGGTATATCTGCATTTTTCTACTTACTGAATAAAAATTGGGTGTGTGAAAAAAAGTCCCGCATTGATATAACAGTGAAGAGAAAGAAGGGAGAGAGAGAGAATAAGAAGCATCCTGGCAAACAATTGCAACATACTTACCAGGCCGGGTCTATGAGCGATCAAGAAGGCTCATGGCCTAGGTTAGTGACCTCCATTGCACTCTTGGAGGGGCGCTTGCCTAAGGTCAGCCCAAGTTGGCTGAGCCTACGTCATAATTTGTGGCAGCGGGGGCTTGCGTTCGCGCAGCCCCTACTTAATGGTAGTTGAAAAGGAACAATCATAGATAAGCTATGTTTACTTAATGTCGTCTTGCTCTAAGAAGTACTTGCAAGAGGCATGCTCAATTGGAATTTTGGAGAACTTATATGGCTAAGTACAGTCGAGTCGGTCCAGCTTGGCTGGTTCTACTATATACAATGGTTAGTATCAATGCAAAAGATGGCTTGGTTTTGCCTTTTCTTTTTCGTACTGTCTGGGTTAGGTTTGATTTTGGTTCGGCTTCCAAAGTAATAAGACCGCCCATCGCTCGCCCCTATTGTTTAGGGGTGGTTTTATGCAAGATAGGCGGCTATGACTGCATTAGAAGAGCCAACTTGGGAAACCGTGAGGATATCCGATCCTCAACAATGTCATTGCTATCTCCGGTACCTCTTTAGAAGAGCCTGTGCACAGTATCATGAAGTAACTCTACGGTAGATTTCAATACAATAGTCGCCACACTCAAATCTCAAACTACATAATCCACGATTAAGCATTCAGTTTGAAAGAATATGTTACGGTTCATTGCAATGAGATTGCTACAGACTTGTATCTCTTGGCATGCATAACATGTTCGATGTTGTTAAATATCAGTGACATCGTGCAGTGGAAGACGAGCTGCGACACCAAAGGTTAATGTCGCAAAACAATGTGAAATCACAAGAGTGAAGGATGAGATTTAATGGATATGCACTGCAACTTCCATTTTCTTCTTGAACTGTAAGGGAAAGAACTTTGTAAGACCATGATGACCCAATTCGAGCAATAAATTTTCAGCATTTCAGTCAGCCTTTCGAGCTGCAAAGGATTGTGCATCAGCTATGACAGCACCAACAGATAAATGATGCCTAAGTTTTCAGAAGTAAAATTTAAAGGGAATCTTGTCTGATCTCCAACATGCATATATCTACCACTGCATTAAGTTTTAGCATGACAGATCATGTTTTTCTGCCCAAGTCCTTGAGCAGTTCCATTCTTAGGACAGGACAATGGAGACTTATATAAGACGAAATTTATGAGAGTCTGATCTCCAACTGTACTATAACTGATGTCGCTATAGACCCTGTAAGGCTATCTGAAGTATCTGGGGCATACGGGTTGTATGATCTATGGTTTCCAGTTTTATTTTGCGTTTGAAGTAACTACTCTTTCTAGGACAATCATTGAGTTTTTAGAAGGTGTTCACCTGCATTATATTGACATCAGTTGGTTATTTTATACGAGTTACGACCATGTACATTGGACCAACCATAATCACAAGAGTGCAACCAATGTTAAAGTTTTCAGTTAGAGTTATGACGCTTACTGTGCTCAAACGGTGCTAAATCTTATCTGATGCCAGTAATCCTCTTCCATTTCGCAGAAAAAAGAAGTGACTGCTTGATTTCTTGATCTTAACATGAAAAAACCGGCACAATCGGTGGTAAAAAAACCAACTTCTTACTGAATTAAATTAAGGAAGGCTTTAACAATTAAAGAACATGGTAGCTACATCTGTATTTTCTTGTTCAGACATGCCTATGGGAGTGTGTAATAAAAGTCCCACATTGACATGACAGTGAAGAGAGAGAAGGGAGAGAGAGAGTAAGATGCAGCCTAGCATTTGCTTGCAACTTACTTACCTGGACGGGGTCTATGGGCGATCCAGAAGGCCCATGGCCTAGGTTAGCGACCTCCATTGCACTCTGGGAGGGGCGCTCGCTAAGGTCAGCCCAAGTTGGCTGAGCCTACGTCATAATTTGTGGCAGCGGGGGCTTGCGTTCGCGCAGCCCCTACTAATTCCTAGTTGAATGCTAGTTGGAAAAGAATAGTCATTGTTGTATTTGTGTTCAACTGAGGATATTACGAATAACTTTAAATTGGTGAAATACAGTCGGCTCTGGATTGGACCGCCTCTTATCGGTTATATACAAGATAGGAGGGATATCTTGCCTGCGTCAGAGGAGCCAACTTGGGAACCATGAGATATCTGATCTTCAACAAAGTGATTGCTTTCTCTGTATCTCTGCTACGATTTTTAGTGGGGCTCTCTTGCCTTGAAGGAACGCCTTCATTTAGTCCATCCGTGTTTTTATGCGCAGCTTGCTGGGAAAACATCAGCATACATATGGTAAAACTATTACTAGAGTTGGACATTTGCTGCATAAAGACAGCGTGTTTAGTGGGCGAGTCTTCTTCTTTTTATAGCAACGAAATGGAATACAGAAGGAGAAGCAGAAAAAACGGAGAATTTTTAGCGAAGTTCTATGGTTGAAGTTCAAACTCGAATAGAAGCATTCGTTTGATTCGTACTGCATAGACAGCGCCTCCAACATCTTTTCCGGTAGCAAATCATGAATAAACACATGCAAGGAGAATAGTAGAGATCGTCTTCCTAGATTTTACTGGAGCATTTTGGGTCTGGCTTTAGTCCCAAATAGCAGAACTAACAATGATGAAACAGAGGAAGTCCCTGCCAAAATTGAAACGGATGCCAACCGAGTCACTTGACTGGACGGGGTTGATGGGCGATCAAGATGGCCCATGGCCTAGGTTGACAGCCTCCATTGCACACCGGGCAATGCGTTGCCTAAGGTCTACTCATTGCAGCATAGCCTACGTCATATATTGTGGTCGCGGGGGCCTGCATTGCGCAGCCGCCACAAAAATGTGCTCAAAAATTGGTTGTGAAGGTGATTCTAGGCGCCGATGGATTGCAAATATGTCGAGAATTTCAATACACCTGTGTGAGCTTTGCGGTAAACTTTACGACTCTGAAACGTGTGTAGTCGAGTTGTGTTGGCTTGTGATGGGCTGCGATCTCGTGCCCAATACCTTGGTTTGTGAAGTTAATTCGACTTTTGCATCCAACAGTAGTTCCTGAAGATGCAGAGCATGATGAAGTTGCAGAAACCATCTTGAGAAGATTCGATTAGAACTCAGTGTTAAGAGGCGTGCTCAGACACTGTGAAAGACGATGACATAATAGAGGAGCAGCTTTTGAAGTTAAGCAGACAAACCTGCACTTGCGAACCACGTGCAATGGAGATTGCGACAATATCCGGTTTCAATTTTGAATACCATACAAGTCTTCGGTAGAATGCTGCTCGTCAACTTGTTCCCAACATGTTAAATCCGGTTCGGCGTGTGAAATGGTAGCAGTAGTTCCTGGACTGTTTATTAGTTGAATAAAATTGCTTGCTCACATAGCCAAAATGGGAAAAACACAACGTACCCTTTGTCACAATTTAAGGATAAGACGCTAAGAATATAAGTATATATAACGTCACATATCCGCCGATTAACGACAAGCATAAATTTAGTGTCACAGGACCATGTCAAGCGCAGGAATGAACGGTGAATTGCTGTTGTGGGTTGAAGAGTCTTGATCATTCAAGAACATTAGAAGGAGATGAAGAAGGAAGAGGAAGGGCGCCCTTCCTCTTCCTTCTTCATCTCTTTCTAATGTTCTTGACTGATCAAGACTCTTCAACCCACAACAGCAATTCACCGTTCATTCCTGCGCTTGACATGGTCCTGTGACACTAAATTTATGCTTGTCGTTAATCGGCGGATATGTGACGTTATATATACTTATATTCTTAGCGTCTTATCCTTAAATTGTGACAAAGGGTACGTTGTGTTTTTCCCATTTGGCTATGTGAGCAAGCAATTTTATTCAACTAATAAAACAGTCCAGAGAACTACTGCTACCAATTCACACGCCGAACCGGATTTAACATGTTGGGAACAAGTTGACGATGCAGCATTCTACCGAAGACTTGTATGGTATTCAAAATTGAAACCGGATATTGTCGCAATCTCCATTGCACGTGTTCGCAAGTGCAGGTTTGTCTGCTTAACTTCAAAAAGCTGCTCCTCTATTATGTCATCGTCTTTCACAGTGTCTGAGCACGCCTCTTAACACTGAGTTCTAATCGAATCTTCTCAAGATGGTTTCTGCAACTTCATCATGCTCTGCATCTTCAGGAACTACTGTTGGATGCAAAAGTCGAATTAACTTCACAAACCAAGGTATTGGGCACGAGATCGCAGCCCATCACAAGCCAACACAACTCGACTACACACGTTTCAGAGTCGTAAAGTTACCGCAAAGCTCACACAGGTGTATTGAAATTCTCGACATATTTGCAATCCATCGGCGCCTAGAATCACCTTCACAACCAATTTTGAGCACATTTTTGTGGCGGCTGCGCAATGCAGGCCCCCGCGGCGACCACAATATATGACGTAGGCTATGCTGCAATGAGTAGACCTTAGGCAACGCATTGCCCGGTGTGCAATGGAGGCTGTCAACCTAGGCCATGGGCCATCTTGATCGCCCATCAACCCCGTCCAGTCAAGTGACTCGGTTGGCATCCGTTTCAATTTTGGCAGGGACTTCCTCTGTTTCATCATTGTTAGTTCTGCTATTTGGGACTAAAGCCAGACCCAAAATGCTCCAGTAAAATCTAGGAAGACGATCTCTACTATTCTCCTTGCATGTGTTTATTCATGATTTGCTACCGGAAAAGATGTTGGAGGCGCTGTCTATGCAGTACGAATCAAACGAATGCTTCTATTCGAGTTTGAACTTCAACCATAGAACTTCGCTAAAAATTCTCCGTTTTTTCTGCTTCTCCTTCTGTATTCCATTTCGTTGCTATAAAAAGAAGAAGACTCGCCCACTAAACACGCTGTCTTTATGCAGCAAATGTCCAACTCTAGTAATAGTTTTACCATATGTATGCTGATGTTTTCCCAGCAAGCTGCGCATAAAAACACGGATGGACTAAATGAAGGCGTTCCTTCAAGGCAAGAGAGCCCCACTAAAAATCGTAGCAGAGATACAAGAGAAAGCAATCACTTTGTTGAAGATCAGATATCTCATGGTTCCCAAGTTGGCTCCTCTGACGCAGGCAAGATATCCCTCCTATCTTGTATATAACCGATAAGAGGCGGTCCAATCCAGAGCCGACTGTATTTCACCAATTTAAAGTTATTCGTAATATCCTCAGTTGAACACAAATACAACAATGACTATTCTTTTCCAACTAGCATTCAACTAGGAATTAGTAGGGGCTGCGCGAACGCAAGCCCCCGCTGCCACAAATTATGACGTAGGCTCAGCCAACTTGGGCTGACCTTAGGCGAGCGCCCCTCCCAGAGTGCAATGGAGGTCGCTAACCTAGGCCATGGGCCTTCTGGATCGCCCATAGACCCCGTCCAGGTAAGTAAGTTGCAAGCAAATGCTAGGCTGCATCTTACTCTCTCTCTCCCTTCTCTCTCTTCACTGTCATGTCAATGTGGGACTTTTATTACACACTCCCATAGGCATGTCTGAACAAGAAAATACAGATGTAGCTACCATGTTCTTTAATTGTTAAAGCCTTCCTTAATTTAATTCAGTAAGAAGTTGGTTTTTTTACCACCGATTGTGCCGGTTTTTTCATGTTAAGATCAAGAAATCAAGCAGTCACTTCTTTTTTCTGCGAAATGGAAGAGGATTACTGGCATCAGATAAGATTTAGCACCGTTTGAGCACAGTAAGCGTCATAACTCTAACTGAAAACTTTAACATTGGTTGCACTCTTGTGATTATGGTTGGTCCAATGTACATGGTCGTAACTCGTATAAAATAACCAACTGATGTCAATATAAATGCAGGTGAACACCTTCTAAAAACTCAATGATTGTCCTAGAAAGAGTAGTTACTTCAAACGCAAAATAAAACTGGAAACCATAGATCATACAACCCGTATGCCCCAGATACTTCAGATAGCCTTACAGGGTCTATAGCGACATCAGTTATAGTACAGTTGGAGATCAGACTCTCATAAATTTCGTCTTATATAAGTCTCCATTGTCCTGTCCTAAGAATGGAACTGCTCAAGGACTTGGGCAGAAAAACATGATCTGTCATGCTAAAACTTAATGCAGTGGTAGATATATGCATGTTGGAGATCAGACAAGATTCCCTTTAAATTTTACTTCTGAAAACTTAGGCATCATTTATCTGTTGGTGCTGTCATAGCTGATGCACAATCCTTTGCAGCTCGAAAGGCTGACTGAAATGCTGAAAATTTATTGCTCGAATTGGGTCATCATGGTCTTACAAAGTTCTTTCCCTTACAGTTCAAGAAGAAAATGGAAGTTGCAGTGCATATCCATTAAATCTCATCCTTCACTCTTTGTGATTTCACATTGTTTTGCGACATTAACCTTTGGTGTCGCAGCTCGTCTTCCACTGCACGATGTCACTGATATTTAACAACATCGAACATGTTATGCATGCCAAGAGATACAAGTCTGTAGCAATCTCATTGCAATGAACCGTAACATATTCTTTCAAACTGAATGCTTAATCGTGGATTATGTAGTTTGAGATTTGAGTGTGGCGACTATTGTATTGAAATCTACCGTAGAGTTACTTCATGATACTGTGCACAGGCTCTTCTAAAGAGGTACCGGAGATAGCAATGACATTGTTGAGGATCGGATATCCTCACGGTTTCCCAAGTTGGCTCTTCTAATGCAGTCATAGCCGCCTATCTTGCATAAAACCACCCCTAAACAATAGGGGCGAGCGATGGGCGGTCTTATTACTTTGGAAGCCGAACCAAAATCAAACCTAACCCAGACAGTACGAAAAAGAAAAGGCAAAACCAAGCCATCTTTTGCATTGATACTAACCATTGTATATAGTAGAACCAGCCAAGCTGGACCGACTCGACTGTACTTAGCCATATAAGTTCTCCAAAATTCCAATTGAGCATGCCTCTTGCAAGTACTTCTTAGAGCAAGACGACATTAAGTAAACATAGCTTATCTATGATTGTTCCTTTTCAACTACCATTAAGTAGGGGCTGCGCGAACGCAAGCCCCGCTGCCACAAATTATGACGTAGGCTCAGCCAACTTGGGCTGACCTTAGGCAAGCGCCCCTCCAAGAGTGCAATGGAGGTCACTAACCTAGGCCATGAGCCTTCTTGATCGCTCATAGACCCGGCCTGGTAAGTATGTTGCAATTGTTTGCCAGGATGCTTCTTATTCTCTCTCTCTCCCTTCTTTCTCTTCACTGTTATATCAATGCGGGACTTTTTTTCACACACCCAATTTTTATTCAGTAAGTAGAAAAATGCAGATATACCTACATTGTTTTTTAATTCTCAAAAACTTCCTCAATTTTTATTCAGTTAGTAGCTGGTTTTGACAACCTAATTGCCCCGGTTTTCTTGTGTTTTGATGAAGAAAGCAAGTAGTCACAGCTTTTGGCTGTGAAAAGGAAAAGGGTTGCTTGCGTCCAATATGACTTAGCACGGTCTGAGCACAGTTGGTGTCAAAGCATTAACTGAAAACTCAAACATAGATTGTTGTGATTATGGTCGGTCCATCGTACATGGTTTGTAACTTGGAATCGATAATCAATTGATGCAGGTAAATACCTTCTCAAATCTCAAAACGATCGTCCTAGAAAGAGTAGTTACTTCAAATGCAAATAAAACGGAAAACTGTAGATCATACGACCTGTATGCCCCATATTTTTCGCATATTCTTACAGGCCGACCATACAAAAGTCTAAAGCAGACGTCAGTTTTGTAGTGCAGTTACAGTCGCCTCTTTCTTCAGTCTGTACGCTACCTCCTGGATTTTACCATTCCGAGCGCTCGAAGTACAGACTGGAGCAACTTCTCGACCGGGACATAATGTTTGCATGAGATTACAATCTACCACGGGCCTGCTGCATAAAAGAATATATATCTTGAGAACCAACCATCGCTTTGATATTGGCACGAGTGGAGGCCACTGCAGTCACTTCATGAAATGCTCGAGTCACTGTTATGGACGTTGTACAGTCGAGCAATTAACTCACAAAATTTCAATCTCACCGTGGCCCGACGGTTTCTCAAACTAGAATAGCACTCGTACAAACAACGGAATGAGAGCAATCCATCTAGATTTCTCACTATCAACATCACCTAATACAAGCAGCTAATGAGACGGTTTTTGCATAGAGGGCCATTTTGAAGTTGAATTTTAGGGGCCGTCCGAACGAAGGCCCCGCTACCACGACTCATGGCGTCGGCTCCATTACAATGAACAGTCCTTAGACCGATGCGCCACCCACCTGTGCAAGGGAGGCTGTCGATCTAGGTCATGGGCCTTGTTGATCACCCATCAACCACATCCAGGCAAGTGATGACAGTGGGCGTACGCCTTTGTTTTGTTCAGGAACATGCGCCATCTCATCAAAAAGTATTTCATCCTTAAGGGACTCTCAAGTCAGGCCCAGAAAGCTCGCCTCGAACGAGGATTGTGTAATACGAATTAATTTATGCCAACGCTTTTCCGCCTTGAGTGGAGCGGACAAGCATCCAGCGTCGAGCAATTTTCATAGGCACGATCAGAGCAAGCCTTGGACTGCGACTTGATAGGGGCCGCGCGAACGCAGGCCCCCGCTGCCACAAATTATGACGTAGGCTCAACCAACTTGGGCTGACCTTAGGCGGGCGCCCCTCCGAGAGTGCAATGGAGGTCGCCAACCTAGGCCATGGGCCTTCTTGATCGCCCATCGACCCCGTCCAGGTAAGTATGTTGCAAATGGTCGTGAGGTTGCTTCTAATTCTCTCTCTTGCTCTCTCTCTTCACCATCAGGTCGATGTGGGACTTACGGTTTTGCTGCTTACTTAGGTATTGCCATTTGCAATCGCGAAATGTAACGTTGCCACCGGCTCGGCTAGCCTACGCCCATGATACACATTGGGTACAGATTCAGAAAGTGCAATGTGTAATCTTCCTGAAGTCACAAATTACGTTCTAGATTTTGCTCTAGTTCAGCTATGATAAGCGATGTTGCTCGCTGATCAATCTTTATGCAGAAAGGATGTCAACTCAACCCTTCTTCGGACCATTCTCTCAGGAGCACAGTAGCCCATGAACAGTCTGCAACTGCTAATCACTCTCTTTCGCCCCCCCTTCTAAGCCAGCATATAGACATCCATCTGCAGCTTCGGTCAATCCTGGGCACTCTGCCACAGAAGCGGACTAGAAGTAAACACATTTGCTTATATATCTTCCGAGTAAACATATAAAATCTCGAGCACCAAGCATAGTTCACAAATTTGCAGAAGTGCTGGAAGTTTGGATCCAATTGCAATTCAGGCCAATCTCAACAATGTCTTTGTGGTCACCAGGTCTTTTTCCTGACATCTAACTGATCAGACAACAGAACAACCCGATGGCGCTTGGCTCAAGTCTCGGCAAAAAGCCCCCACGACTATTGTCACTGTCGTGAAATTTAGCAATGTCAGCACCCCTCACTTTCGTGCTCACGCATCTTCAAGTAACTAATTGATAACGGCAAGGCTCAAAACCGCTCAAACTTATAATCCAGGATGATAGCATCGCATTAGCCAATGTCATCCTAGGCCAGGATGGCTAATCTGAACCCTCCCCTCAATGGGGACCCCATTCAGGTAAAGAGATTGACCGTGGCCATCAAGATTCAGCTATTGGCAGGGACTTCCTCTATTTCATCGGTGTTAGTTCCTTCTATGTGGAGTAAGCCGACTCAAAACGCTTTAGTTAAAATTTGAAGATGATATCTACTTCTGCGTTCCTTACATGCGCTTTATTCATTCGTTTTGAGCTATCCCAGACAAAGCACTTCTGGAGGCGCTGTCTACACACAGTACGGAATCAAAACAAAATACTTGATTCGAGTTTGAACTTCGACCTAGGAAGTTTGCATAAAAATCTCTGTTTTTTCTGCTTCTCCTTCAGTATTGCATTTCGCCTTGGCTCGAAAAACAATACGAATCACCGCTAACACGTTGTATCTTTTATGCAGAAGAATGTCAACATATAGTAAAAGTTTTGCCATATGTCAAAGTGGATGTTTTTACAGCGAGCGCACTAAAAACACGGATGTACCAAAATGAAGGCGGCTCGTTCAAGGATAAAGATCCCCTACTCAAACTCGTAGCACAGGATAAAGAGAAAGCAATCACTTTGTTGAAGATCAGATATCCCATGGTTCCAACGTTGGCTCCCTATAAAGCAGTCATTGCTTCAATCTTGATAAAACCTACCCAACACGATAAACAATAAGGATATATCACAATTTTGAAGTTTTTTTAGTAACAGATTGACTCTCTTTTTTTACCATTCAGAATTCCGTAAGGGGCATGACTGGTCTTTCCTTCATCTAGAATTAGTAGGGGCCTGGCGCGAACGCGGCCCTGCTTGCCACAAATTATGAATAAGCTCGGCCAAATGTGGCTGACCTTAGGCTTGAGCGCCCCTTCGAAGAGTGCAATGGAGCGTCCTACACCTAGGCCAGGGCATTGGACCTCGCCCACTCGGACCCCGTCACGGTAAGTATGTGCCATTTGTGGCCGTTAGGCCTGCACCTCTCTTCTCTTCTCTTCCCCTTCTCATGTCACTCTTATGTCCAATGTGGGACACTTATTACACACTCCCATAGGCAGTCCTGAACAGAAAAATACAGATGTAGCTACCACTGATTGCGATGGGTTTTTCATCATACTAAGATCAACGAAATCAAGCAGTCATTCTTTTTGCTGGGAAAGTGAGAGGATTTACTGGATCAGATAAGATTTACTAAGGGTTTGACGCAGCAGTTTGGCGTACAAAGCCCATTAACTGCAACAAACTTAACATAGATGCACTCTATATTATGGTTCGGTCCAATGTACCCATGGTCGTAACCTGTATTAAATAAACACAATTGACGTCAATATAAATTCAGCGGTGAACACCGGACGTTAATCTATGAAGCTCGAAAAAAAAAAAAA
>JAGVVM010013477.1:0-19012 GCA_019149425.1 Psidium friedrichsthalianum
CTGCAGCTTCCTACCACTGTGTACCATGATAAATTGGCAATCATCGGTCCTATTTGGAGTGCTAGGCGCGATGTTGCATGGCATGGAGTCGTCATAGAAATTCGTAGCTTTTTGATTGCTCCAAAAACAAGCGAATCCCTTCGCTTCATTAGAGCTTCAGACTTAAAGAGTCTTAAATTAGGAGAATCATTGGTCATGCACGGTTTCAATCTCAAGAGGAGATACTCTAGTGTTTCAGAAAGAATGCAAGTTTTGTTCTGCTAACCCTTATACTTCAGAGTGTGAAGGCAATGATATCCTTCTCTCTAAAATCTTGGGGAATTAAACCGTGCCGCTCTATTTTCGCATAAAGTAAAACTCATTTGTGTTGTAGCTCACCATCAACAATCTTTTCTGTTGTTCAAGAGCAGGACTTACATGCCTTGCGCAAAATTTGTCAGAACAGTTTCTCTCTCTGAACTTCATCTGTAAAACAATATAACTATTCTCTGAGAGCTCAGAGTTTTTTGTGAATTTTAAAGGAAACCATAGCAGACCAATGTTTGACCTCGCCCTCGATCACTCGTGGGTATACCCAACATCGCAAAACCAAAGTTTCTGAAAACTTTGTGAATGAATAGTATAGGCGGAAAAAAAAAAAAACAGATGAAGTAATAGCTATTCAAATCAAGGCGTAACGATACAATGAGTTAATGTTCACCCAACCTTCTCAGCCGTAGTGTCAATTCATCTCGATTGTGTGCTGCTTATCTTAGAAGAAAGGCAACAGGAAATATGCAAAGTCAACAAGGAACCACCCTATGGTAATTGTCAAAATTTTCATTCCCTCGTTCATGCTTGCTGATGCATTTCCATTGCCAAATAGAAAAATCACAGAAAATCAATCGAGGAATGTTTTGATACTGTTTGATGTGAGATCAAAGCACGTATACTCGCGAACTACAATTCAATATGCATCTACCAAATGTATCTATTCGATTTTTCATTTGTTTATCCACCGAGTTATGTAACTTTTATTGTTTTCCATGGTAGTTACAAAATAATTAAAGTAAATTTTACACTTTAAATGCAATTATAACTGAAAAGACGTGTAAATATTCATGTTCGGATGTATCCTCCTATGAATAAACAATGGGGAATTGTCTATGCATATAATAAAACCATCATGTGCGAAATTAAGAAAGTCTTTCTCATACATTATTATTTGTGAAATCATAAAATGTCCATGACACAAAATATCAATTTTAGGCACTTGACCGACTCTTACTATTCAATCCATTTCCATTTGATTCCCCGATTCATGATTTCAAGATTTCAGTTCTCGACAGTATGTCAATTTAACAAGTATCTTGCATCTTGAGAAAAGGACAAAAAAAAAACAATCAAATTCTGAGGACAACACCCAACGAAAGATTGTATTTTACTTTGCAACAACAAAAAACAGGAGCAAAATTCTGTGACATCATTGGTTGTGGCCTTAGCATAATATCTGTGATATAAATTTGCATGTCCAATATAACATATATGACTTGAATTCACTATTATCTCGAATATTCTGCGAAATTTTATTGTGTTATAATTGTTGATTATGGTTCTCTCTGCACATTTAGTTTCTTAGTTTATCTCATGTCATTCCTAGTAAACTGGTGATTGTGCCCCTTTACGAATGTCATTTTAGTCCTAAACTTTCAATTTGACTAATTTAATCATAACATTCTGACTATTTGTTAATGCAATCATTTCGAGCAATTTTGATGGATAAGTCACTAACGTAGATGTCTACTATCATGGTCCGTGCTGACATGGACAGTTTTTGCAAATTTTAAAATTTATGAATCATTTTCCTTTTCCCATTTTTTTTCATTTTTAAAGAAGAAGAAAATGTGAAAAAAATGCAAAAATCAACTGGCCATGCCACGTAGGATAGCTGTCATCCACGTTAGCAATTTTAGCTGAAATTGTCATGAAGAACTAACATTGCAAATCATCAAAGGTTGAGATTGAATTGCCAAATAAAAAAAATTAAGATGAATTAACATAATTACAATGGTTTATGACTTCTTTGATATTTTTTCTCCAGCCACTTAGAGCTATGATTTTCTTTTTACTGTACCCTGAGTGCCATTTTCTTTTAACTGTACCCTGAGTGCCATTTTTCGTTGGATTATCAGCTATCGCTTCTAAAGAATGGGTCAACACGGCAAGATTTGGCTTCATGAATGCCGTGTGAGAAGACTTTGCTTTTGCGCTTAGGATTGCAAATTGTGTGGCACAAATTAGGGTCTGATCGTGTGGAAAGTTGACTGATAACTTGCGCTACGAAAGACCTTGACTTTACATCACTCTCCTAACAACTGTCTCCAAAATTCTTCAGATTTCGTACAAAATGGTTGGGAGAATTTATTGCGAGTCCGAAAAGTGACCGACCAAGTCCAAGAAGAAAAAAATTCCAACTCTAAAAGGGGGGAAACGAGCGTAACTTTCGCACGACTTTACTTGTACCCAATTTTTTTCTATCATATAAGGTCATAAATTATGTACGATACTCATTTAGTGTCATAATTTTCTTTTAATCACTTGAATGCTATATACTTTTCAATCGATCGCTTGAGTAACATAACTTTTCTAAAATATTCATCACATGTGCCTTGCCGCGCTGATTACTAACACTTAAGTGAGCGGTTTTAAATGTTATGTAACTCAAAGTAATCGATTAAAAGTTTTCACACCCAAGGTAAACGTTATTTTAAGAAGTTGTAGCACTCCGGTGGTAAAAAATAGTTATGATTTCAGTGAGTTATGCATTTGCGGTTTGAATTGGCTTCGTGAAGGCCGAGTGAGAAGACTTCCCTTTGCGCTTTGGATTGCAAATTATGATCTGATCGCGTGGAAAGTTGAGTGTTCATTCACATCACTTTCCTCGAAGACTTGTACGTCAAAGTCTCTGGATTGGATTTCCATTTAAAGGGTGGGACTCAATTCCGAAATAAGGACTGACCGAGTCAGAAATGTCACCAACGATGACTACAAAAAAAAAAAAACCCCCCAAAGTCTTCAAGGAACCAATAATTAGTTCAGCCAGCTCTCGGATGGCTACTTGCAAAGCAATGCAATCTCAACGTCGCTTTTCTTAGTCTTCACTAGTTAGTTGTCGTTATTGCATTCCCTTTTGGTGGAAAATGATAGGAAGGTGAGTCTTCACCACCTTTTTAAGCATCACTCATTGCCTCAGGAACAAAGAAAACCAACTTACCAGAACCAAAAGAGTAAGAGAAGAAGAAGAATCCATGGATTCTTCACCAGAATTCAAGAGGGTCATGATGATCCTTGTGGCTGCCCTTGCCCTCTTCAATACCTTTGTCATTCCACTTCCTTCTCATGCTTCCCCTACAGAAGCACAAGCCCTCCTCCATTGGAAGTCCAGTCTTGGCAACCATTCGGTTTCTTCCCTCTCTTCTTGGACTCCCTTTCCTCGTAATGCCACTGGTTCCAAGTCGACCATTAGTCCATGCACCTGGGATGGCATCTCTTGTAATCGGGTTGGGAACGTGATCCGGATTAATCTCACTAGTGCCAATGTCGAAGGTACGCTTGATGAATTCCCATTCTCATCTTTGTCTCATCTCATGTACATGGACCTGAGCGTAAATAACCTCTTCGGCCACATTCCGCCTCAAATCGGTCTCCTTCGCAATCTCATCTATCTCGACCTCTCTATCAACCAGTTCTTGGGAAAATACCGCCAGAGATTGGTCCGTCTAACGAAACTGGAGGTCCTACACCTGGTTTTCAATGAGTTAAATGGCTCAATTCCCCTAGAAATCGGGCAGTTGCTTTGCTCAGTGAGGTCGCGTTGTATTCCAATCAGTTGAAGGGATCCATACCTTCCTCATTGGGTAATTTGAGCAAATTAGCTAGATTGTATGTCTACAACAACTCCCTTTCTGGTTCTATTCCTTCTGAAATGGGAAATATGACAAATTTGGAGTGCTCCACATGGACACCAACTTCCTGACAGGACCAATTCCTTCCACTTTGGGGAACTTAACCAAATTGAGAGAGCTGCACCTGTTTGCCAATAACCTTACCGGTTCCATCCCCCTAGCTTAGGGAATTTGAACCTTCTTACCTCGTTGAACCTTTGTGATAATAATCTTACCGGTTCAATTCCCCGGACATTTGGCAATTTGACGAAGCTTACCCTTCTTTATCTCTACGGTAACCAGCTTTCTGGTCACATTCCTAATGAAATAGGAAATCTTCGCGCTATGCGTGACTTAGAGCTGAGTAGAAATCACTTCACTGGGCCAATCCCTTCTTCTTTGGGTCACTTGACCAACTTATTATATTTGTTCCTCCGCGACAATGAGCTTTCTAGTTCAATTCCTAGATCCTTAGGGGATCTGATGAAATTGGAGAATCTGCAATTGGATGCCAACCAGTTAACCGGCTCCTTACCAGAGAAGTTGTGCCAAGGTGGGTTGCTCCAAACCTAGCAGTGAGTGGCAACAAGTTAACTGGTTCTATCCCTAGAAGCTTGAGAAATTGCACAAGCTTAGTCAGACTACGCCTCGAGGAAAACCAGCTCACTGGAAACATATCCGAGACCTTCGATGTCTACCCCAACTTGGAGTTTATCGACATGAGTTTCAACAAGTTCTATGGAGAAATCTCAAAAAAATGGGGAAGTTGCATGAGTTTAACTAATCTAAGAATTGCTGGAAATAACATCACCGGTAGCTTGCCTCCTGAGATTGGAAGCGCGACTCAACTGCATGCAATTGATCTTTCTTTCAATGGTTTAGTCGGCGAGGTTCCGAAAGAATTTGGAAGATTGACTTCTTTGTTGAATTTGAATTTAAGTGGAACCGACTTTCTGGCAGCATAAGTCCCGAGATTGTATCGTTACCTGGCCTCCTAACATTGGATTTGTCCAGGAATAGATTTAGCATGTCTATCCCGCAGAGTATAGAGCTTTCTTCAAACTTGTTCCTCTTGAATTTGAGCAACAACCAGTTAAGCCAAAATATTCCGGGGCAATAGGGATGCTAATCATTGTCCGAGCTGGACTTGAGTCATAACTTGTTAAGCGGTGATATTCCAGCCCAATTAGCAAGCTGCAAAGCCTAGAGAAACTGGACCTTTCGCACAATAACCTTTCTGGCTTTATAAATGAGACTTTCGAGCATATGCCGGCTTTAATGAAGGTTGACATCTCCCATAATGAGTTTGAGGGTCCAATCCCCAACACCACAGCATTCCAAAATGCAACAAAGGAGGAGTTAGAAGGCAACAGTGGACTGTGTGGAAATGTTGAAGGACTTGAACCCTGTAATCTAGCGGTGGATAGGAAAAACTCCCCGGTGGGACGTAGAGTGTTTGTTATTATCTTTCCTCTGCTAGGAGCAGTTCTCCTGTTTATTTTCTTTGGAATATTCTGCATTTTCCGCAGAAAGAAGTTCCATCCAACAGCGGAACAAGCACCGAAGACAACTGAAGTGTTTTCTCTATCAAAGTACGATGGAAAGATCTTATATGTGGACATCATTGAAGCCACCGGGCTTTTGATGAGATTTACTGTATTGGAAGGGGAGGCTATGGAAGTGTCTTCAAAGCCAAATTAAGATCAGGTGATACAGTAGCTGTAAAGAAGCTCCATCAAACGGCTGATAGTGGGCAAACAGAACAAAAGGATTTTTTGAATGAGATTAGGGCATTGACGGAAATTCGACACCGCAATATTGTGAAACTTAAGGGCTTTTGCTCTCATCCACAACACTCATTCTTGGTGTATGAGTTCTTGGACAGAGGAAGCTTGTCTGCAATCTTGAGCAATGAAGAAGAAGCTAAAGGGTTGGACTGGAACAAGAGGGTGAATATCGTAAAAGGTGTGGCTTATGCTCTATCTTATATGCATCATGATTGTAACCCTCCAATCGTTCATCGAGATATTTCAAGTAACAACATTCTGCTTGATTCCGAGTATGAGGCTCATGTTTCTGACTTTGGCACGGCTAAGCTTCTGAAGCTGGATACATCAAATTGGAGTGTTGTCGTCGGCACATATGGTTATGTAGCTCCAGGTTAATTTCTAAAATCGACTCTTAATTTAAGGTTGAGCTAAAGCAATGTCTTCATGATAATACTTATATCTCCCTCTTTGTGCAGAGCTTGCTTACACAATGAAGGTGACGGAGAAATGCGATGTGTACAGCTTTGGAGTAGTGGCCATCGAAGTGATCAAAGGAAGACATCCGGGGATAGCATTTCATCTCTACTAGCTCTACCTGACATGGAGATCTCAGTTGTTTTGAGGAATATATTGGATTCACGCCTGCCCACTCCCATGCCGGGCATTGAGGATGAACTTCTGACCATCTTCAAGCTTGCAGTCCGTTGCTTATCTGCTAATCCCCAACTCAGGCCATCGATGGAAACGATTTCTCAGGAACTATCAGCTTGTTCAACCACTTTCCATGGCCTTCGAAATTCAGAGACAGCCACTGATCTTGTGAGAGATGCAACATCTTCAAGCCGTTCACTGGATCCATTTGTACGAGATCTCGTCTGATAAATGGCGTTGCTCTGTCAACCACATGCAAGAAGGCCAAAGATCTTTAATCAAAATCAGAGCAGTCTAGACTAATTAATTGAGTCTTAAAATACTTTTGACTGTCAGCAAAAGTTGAGTGTTTAGCCCATATCAGACTAGTGTCTTCGGAGTGAAAGTTAAGTTTCCACGTCAAGTCAGGGTGAGAAAATAGTACTTGATGAATCTAGTGCTATTATCTTGTCCTCTGTTGCTCCATCTTTACTTTTATTTCGGATTTATGTAGACGCAAAATCGTCTTACATGCAGAAAAGTTTCAGGCATGGATCTTTTCAGAGCGCATTCTATCAGAAACTAGTTGTTTCTACTCGCGGCCATCCACCATAATTTTGGGTTTCCTGCAACTTACTACCACTGTGTAACATGACAGATTGGGCAATCAATCGGTCCCTATTCGGAGTGCTAGGCGCATGTTGCCATGGCAATGAGTCTTCAATAGAAATTCAGTAGCTTTTGATTGCTCCGAACCAGAGAAATCCAGACTTCGCATTCATTAGAGCTTCGAACTTGAAAGTGCTTAAATTAGGAAGGTCACTAGTCATCGTTTCATCTCAAGAGGAGATACTCTAGTGTTTCAGAATGAATGCAAGTTCTGTTCTGCTAACACCTTATACTTAAAGTGTGATCAATTTCATAAAAAATCCAAAATCTTTACCGAACAAAATCATGCAGCTCTGTTTTGCAGCACCTCTTAATTCATTTTGTTTGAGCTCACCATCAACCAGTCTTTTTCTGTTGTTCAGAGCAGGGAACTTAGATTGCCTGCGCAAAACTTGTCAGAAAACTTCCCCTCATGAACTTCACCTGTAAAACAATAGAATTAGTCTCTGAGAGCTCAGACTTTTGTGAATTCTAAGGAAACCATAGTAGACCAATGTTTGACCTCGCCCTCGATCACTCTCTGGTATAACCCAACATAGCAAAACCAAAGTTTCAGAAAACTTTGTGATCGAATGGTATAGGCAGAAAGGAAAAAAAAATGAAGTAACGGCTATTGAATCAAGGCGTAGCGATACAAATGAGTTATGTTCACGCAAACCTTCTCAAGCAGCAGTGTCAATTCATCTCGATTGTACTGCTTATGTTAGAAGAAAGGCAACAGGAAATATGAGCAGTCAACAAAGAACCACGCGGTGGGAATTGTCAACATTTTCATTATGTGTTCCACCAGTTAAGGCTTGCTGATGCATTTCCATTGCCAAATAGGAAAATCACAGGAAATAAGATCGAGGAATCCTTTGATATTGGTTCGATGCGAGATCAAAGCACGTATCTTTTTAGTGAACCGCGAATCTCCAAACTCACAATTGAACCTATCTATTTACTAGCAAACTACGATTCATATGCATCTACCGATTCTATCAATTAAATTTTTCATTTGTTTATCCATCGCGTTATGTAATATTTTATCAATTTTTGTGATAGTTGCAAATAATTAAAGCAAATTTTCACTTTACAATGCAATTATAACTGAAATGACGTGTACATATTCTATGAATAAACAATGGCAAATTGTCTATGCTTACAATAGAACCATCATGTACCAAATTAGGAAAGCCTTTTCATATAGTATTATTTGCAAAACTCATAAATATCCATGACACAAAATATCAATTTTAGGCACCTGACCGATTGTTACTATTCAATTGAATTTAAATTTGATTTCCGATTCATGATTTCAGGATTTCAATTCGGTAAACTGGATTAGCTCATTAGCAGCGTGAGCTCATATAGATTTTTGTTTTGTGTTTGGATTTCAGGTTCTCCATTGGCGCTACCTTTGGAAAAAAGTCGTGCCCCACCTTAGACATTTATGGTGTTGTATTTGTTGATTATGGGTCTCTCAAGCCCTTGTAGTATCTTAGTTTATCTCATGTTATTCTAGTAAAACTGGTGATTGAGCGATCTTTACTTGAACACGGTCAGTATCTTATCAAGATATTTAACAAAAAAAAAAATCTAAACTTATTGTATGGATGCCAATTCAGTCCTAAATATTCTGACTATTGTTAATGTAGTCAATCCAAATATGGACATTTTTAGCAAATTTTTAAAAATTTCTTTCTTTTTTCATTTTTTAAAGAAAAAGACAATTTTAGAAAATGAAAAATTATCCACATCAGCTGGTCATATCGAGTTGGATGACTTCGTACACATTTTCAATTAAAATTGCCATGAATGACTACATTGACAAATCATTAAAGGGTCTAAGATTGAATTGACTAAATTATTTTTAATTTGAAATTGATTTGACGTCCATACAATAGGTTTATGGCTTTTTTGGTAATTTTTCCTCAACCTATTGGAGCGTGAAATTTTATTTTGTTTGAACTGGACTGAGTGCCATTTCTGCTAGATCATCGGCTGTCATTTCTGCAAGAATCGGTCAACACGGCAAGATTTGGCTTCATGAATGCCGAGTGAGAAGACTTTGCTGTTGCCCTTAGAATTGCAAAGTGTGGCCCAAATTAGGGTCTGATCTTCTGTCCAAGTACTCATACACCAAGAATGAGTGTTGCAGTCACTTGCTTATCTTCTAATCCCCAACTCAGGCCATCGATGGAAATGATTTCTCAGGTGCTATCAGCTGATTCAAACACTTACCATGGTGTTCAAAATTCACGTACCACGTATGCAACAGCTTCAAGCTGTTTAGTGGATCAATTCGTAGAAGATATCGTTTGATCAAATGGCGTTGCTCTGTCAACCACATGCAAGAAGGTCTAAGATCTTTAATGAAAATCATAGTAGTCTATGGTAGTTATTAAGTCGTAAACTTTTTTCAATATATTGTTTCGCTCTCACTGATGCGTTAACTTCATTTGCATTTAGGAGAAATAATTTGACCGTTAGCAAAAGTTGAGTGTTTCGCCCATATCAGCATGAAGATGTGGACTCTGTTTCGTTCATACCCAAGTAAGTATAGAACTGCCTTCTGTTTCGGAAGAAGCAAAACCAGAACTATAAGCATAGAGTTTCGAGAACAGCTGAACTCAAGTGGCATTTAGCGAGTCTTAATCAGAATACTTCAAGTTAGAGTGAGAAGATAAGATCGGTGTAAAGTTGATGGAGATTCTAGTGTTATTAACTTGGAAACGAAGTGTCCATGGAAGTTGAAATGGAATATTGTAAGAAGTCTCTAGACTCGTCCTTCGTTGGTCCTTCTATACTTCTATTTCGGATTTATGTAGGCGCAAAATAATCTTACATGCACCTTTGCACCTTTTGTGACACCCCTTTGTGTCACTTTAGGTATGAGGTTTTTGTGTGCGGCTTTCTTTGTAAGTTGCTCGTTTGAAAGGTTTATATATCTCTTACCTTACCAAAAAAAAATCTTACCAAAAAAAAAAATCTTACATGGAGAAGAGTGTCAATCATGGATCTTTTCAGAGCGCATTCAAGCAGAAACTGATTTTTTCTACTCGCGGTCATCCACCGTAATTTTGGTTTCGTGCAACTTACAACCACTGTGTAACATGACAGGGCGAGCAATCAATCGGTCCTATTCGAAGTGCTATGCGCATGTTGCCATGGCATGAGTCTTTAGTAGAAAAGTTCAGTAGATTTCGTTGCTCCAAAACAGAGAAATCCGGAGAGCTTCGAACTTAAAGTGTTTCAATTAAGAAGATTACTGGTCATCGTTTCATCTCAACAGGAGAATCTCTAGTGTTTCAGAGAGAATGCAAGTTCTGTTCTGGTGTTAACTTAGGTTTCAAGAGCGTGAAGGCAAACCATATCCTGCCTAATGGCACGGATACAGACACGCGACACACGACACACACACGTCGATACATTATTTTCAAAAATAAAAAATTTTCAGCGGGCACGTTATATTAATTATATATACGTGCCCGCTGAAAAATTTTTATTTTTGAAAAATAATGTATCGACGTGTGTGTGTCGTGTGTCGCGTGTCTGTATCCGTGCCACTTAGGCAGGATATGGTTTGCCTTCACGCTCTTGAAACCTAAGTTAACACCAGAACAGAACTTGCATTCTCTCTGAAACACTAGAGATTCTCCTGTTGAGATGAAACGATGACCAGTAATCTTCTTAATTGAAACACTTTAAGTTCGAAGCTCTCCGGATTTCTCTGTTTTGGAGCAAACGAAATCTACTGAACTTTTCTACTAAAGACTCATGCCATGGCAACATGCGCATAGCACTTCGAATAGGAACCGATTGATTGCTCGCCCTGTCATGTTACACAGTGGTTGTAAGTTGCACGAAACCAAAATTACGGTGGATGACCGCGAGTAGAAAAAATCAGTTTCTGCTTGAATGCGCTCTGAAAAAGATCCATGATTGACACTCTTCTCCATGTAAGATTTTTTTTTTTTGGTAAGATTTTTTTTTGGTAAGGTAAGAGATATATAAACCTTTCAAACGAGCAACTTACAAAAGAAAGCCGCACACAAAAACCTCATACCTAAAGTGACACAAAGGGGTGTCACAAAATGTGCAAAGGTGCATGTAAGATTATTTTGCGCCTACATAAATCCGAAATAGAAGTATAAAGGACCAACGAAGGACGAGTCTAGAGACTTCTTACAAATATTCCATTTCAACTTCCATGGACACTTCGTTTCCAAGTTAATAACACTAGAATCTCCATCAACTTTACACCGATCTTATCTTCTCACTCTAACTTGAAGTATTCTGATTAAGACTCGCTAAATGCCACTTGAGTTCAGCTGTTCTCGAAACTCTATGCTTATTAAGTTCTGGTTTTGCTTCTTCCGAAACAGAAGGCAGTTCTATACTTACTTGGGTATGAAGAAACAGAGTCCACATCTTCATGCTGATATGGGCCGAAACACTCAACTTTTGCTAACGGTCAAATTATTTCTCCTAAATGCAAATGAAGTTAACGCAGCAGTGAGAGCGAAACAATATATTGAAAAAAGTTTACGACTTAATTAACTACCATAGACTACTATGATTTTCATTAAAGATCTTAGACCTTCTTGCATGTGGTTGACAGAGCAACGCCATTTGTCAAACGATATCTTCTACGAATTGATCCACTAAACAGCTTGAAGCTGTTGCATACGTGGTACGTGAAATTTGAACACCATGGTAAGTGTTTGAATCAGCTGATAGCACCTGAGAAATCATTTCCATCGATGGCCTGAGTTGGGGATTAGAAGATAAGCAAGTGACTGCAACACTCATTCTTGGTGTATGAGTACTTGGACAGAAGATCAGACCCTAATTTGGGCCACACTTTGCAATTCTAAGGGGCAACAGCAAAGTCTTCTCACTCGGCATTCATGAAGCCAAATCTTGCCGTGTTGACCGATTCTTGCAGAAATGACAGCCGATGATCTAGCAGAAATGGCACTCAGTCCAGTTCAAACAAAATAAAATTTCACGCTCCAATAGGTTGAGGAAAAATTACCAAAAAAGCCATAAACCTATTGTATGGACGTCAAATCAATTTCAAATTAAAAATAATTTAGTCAATTCAATCTTAGACCCTTTAATGATTTGTCAATGTAGTCATTCATGGCAATTTTAATTGAAAATGTGTACGACAGTCATCCAACTCGATATGACCAGCTGATGTGGATAATTTTTTCTTTTCTAAAATTGTCTTTTTCTTTAAAAAAAAAAAAAAGAAAGAAAATTTTTAAAATTTGCTAAAATTGTCCATATTGGATTGACTACATTAACAATAGTCAGAATATTTAGGACTGAATTGGCATCCATACAATAAGTTTAGATTTTTTTTTTTGTTAAATATCTTGATAAGATACTGACCGTGTTCAAGTAAAGATCGCTCAATCACCAGTTTTACTAGAATAACATGAGATAAACTAAGATACTACAAGGGCTTGAGAGACCCTAATCAACAAATACAACACCATAAATGTCTCAAGGTGGGGCACGACTTTTTCCAAAGGTAGCGCCAATGGAGAACCTGAAATCCAAACACAAAACAAAAATCTATATGAGCTCACGCTGCTAATGAGCTAATCCAGTTTACCGAATTGAAATCCTGAAATCATGAATCGGAAATCAAATTTAAATTCAATTGAATAGTAAACAATCGGTCAGGTGCCTAAAATTGATATTTTGTGTCATGGATATTTATGAGTTTTGCAAATAATACTATATGAAAAGGCTTTCCTAATTTGGTACATGATGATTCTATTGTAAGCATAGACAATTTGCCATTGTTTATTCATAGAATATGTACACGTCATTTCAATTATAATTGCATTGTAAAGTGAAAATTTTGCTTTAATTATTTTGCAACTATCACAAAAATTGATAAAAATTACGTACTCGATGGATAAAACAAATGAAAAATTTAATTGCTAGAATCGGTAGATGCATATGAATCGTACTTTGCTAGTAAAGAGATAGGTTCAATTGTGAGTTTGGAGATTCGCGGTTCACTAAAAAGATACGTGCTTTGATCTCGCATCGAACCAATATCAAAGGATTCCTCGATCTTATTTCCTGTGATTTTCCTATTTGGCAATGGAAATGCATCAGCAAGCCATAACTGGTGGAACACATAATGAAAATGTTGACAATTCCCACCGCGTGGTTCTTTGTTGACTGCTCTATTTCCTGTTGCCTTTCTTCTAACATAAGTAGTACAATCGAGATGAATTGACACTGCTGCTTGAGAAGGTTTGCGTGAAATAACTCGTTGTATCGCTACGCCTTGATTCGAATAGCCGTTACTTCATTTTTTTTTCCGTTCTGCCTATACCATTCGATCACAAAGTTCTCTGAAACTTTGGTTTTGCATGTTGGGTTATACCAGAGAGTGATCGAGGGCGAGGTCAAACATTGGTCTACTATGGTTTCCCTTAGAATCACAAAAGTCTGAGCTCTCAGAGACTAATTCTATTGTTTTACAGGTGAAGTTCATGAGGGGAAGTGGTTCTGACAAGTTTTGCGCAAGGCAATCTAAGTTCCCTCTCTGAACAACAGAAAAAGATGGTTGATGGTGAGCTCAAACACAAATGAATTTCACTTGCGTGCGAAAACAGAGCTGCATGATTTGATTCGTCAAGATTTTGGAGGGCAGGATATCGTTTGCCTCACACTCTTGAAGTATAAGGTGCTGGCAGAATGGAACTCGCATTCTTTCTGAAAACACTAGAGTATCTCCTCTTGAGATGAAACGAGGACCAGTGATCTTCCTAATTTAAGCACTTTTAAGTTCGAAGCTCTAATGAAGACGAAGTCTGGATTTCTCTATTTTGAGCAATCAAAAGCTACTGAACTTCTATTGAGGACTCATGCCATGGCAACATGCGCCTAGCGCTCCGAATAGGAACCGATTGATTGCCCAATCTGTCATGTTACACAGCGGTAGTAAGTTGCAGGAAACCCAAAATTATGGTGGATGGCCGCGAGTAGAAACAATTAGTTTATGATAGAATGCACTCTGAAAAGATCCACGATTGAAACTTTTCTGCATGTAAGACGATTTTGCATCTACAACAATCCGAAATAAAAGTATAGATGGAGCTACAGAGGACAAGATAATGACACTAGATTCATCAAGTACTATTTTCTCACTCTGACTTGACGTGGATGCTTAACTTTCGCTCCGAAGACAACTAGTCTGATATGGGCTAAACACTCAACTTTGCTGCAGGTCAAAAGCATTTTAAGACCTAATTAATTAGTCCTAGACTACTCTGACTTTGATTAAAGATCTTAGACTTCTTGCATGTGGTTGACAGAGCAACGCCATTTATTAGACGACATCTTCTACAAATGGATCCAGTGAACAGCTTGAAGATGCTGCATCTCTCACAAGATCAGTGGCTGTCTCTTGAATTTCGAAGGCCATGGAAAGTGGTTGAACAAGCTGATAGCTCCTGAGAAATCGTTTCCATCGATGGCCTGAGTTGGGGATTAGCAGATAAGCAACCGACTGCCAGCTTGAAGATGGTCAGAAGTTCATCCTCAATGCCTGGCATGGGCGTGGGCAGGCGTGAATCCAATATATTCCTCAAAACAACTGAGATCTCCATGTCAAGTGGAGCTAGTAGAGATGAAATGCTATCCCCCAGATGCCTTCCTTTGATCACCTCGATGGCCACTACTCCAAAGCTATACACATCGCATTTCTCCGTCACCTTCATCGTGTAAGCAAGCTCTGCACAAAGAGGGAGATATATGTATTATCATGAAGACATTGCTTTAGCTCCACCTTAAATTAAGAGTCGATTTTTGAAATTAACCTGGAGCTACATAACCATATGTGCCGACGACAGCACTCCAGTTTGATGTATTTAGCTTCAGAAGCTTAGCCGTGCCGAAGTCAGAAACGTGCGCCTCATACTCGAAATCAAGCAGAATGTTCTTACTTGAAATATCTCGATGAACGATTGGAGGGTTACAATCATGGTGCATATAAGATAGAGCATAAGCCACACCTTTTACAATATTCACCCTCTTGTTCCAGTCCAACCCTTTAGCTTCTTCTTCATTGCTCAAGATTTTAGCCAAGCTTCCTCTGTCCAAGTACTCATACACCAAGAATGAGTGTTCTGGATGAGAGCAAAAGCCCTTAAGTTTCACAATATTGCGGTGTCGAATTTCCGTCAATGCCCTGATCTCATTCAAAAATCCTTTTGTTCTGTTTGCCCACTATCAGCCGTTTGATGGAGCTTCTTTACAGCTACTGTATCACCTGATCTTAATTTGGCTTTGAAGACATTTCCATAGCCTCCCCTTCCAATACAGTAAATCTCGTCAAAAGCCCTGGTGGCTTCAATGATGTCTACATATGAGATCTTTCCATCGTACTTCGATAGAGAAAACACTTCAGTTGTCTTGGGCGCTTGTTCCGCTTTTGGATGGAACTTCTTTCTGCGGAAAATGCAGAATATTCCAAAGATAATAGACAGGAGAACTGCTCCTAGGAGAGGAAAGACAATAGCAAACACTCCGCGTCCCACCGGAGATTTTTCCTATCCACAACCGCTAGATTACAGGGCTCAAGTCCTTCAACATTTCCACACAATCCACTGTTGCCTCCTAACGCTTCTTTTGTTGCTTCCCGAAATGCCGTAGTGTTGGGGATTGGACCCTCAAACTCGTTGTGGGAGATGTCAACCTCCGTCAAACCGGCATTGCCTCGAAAGTCTCGTATATAAAGCCAGAGAGATTATTGTGCGAAAGGTCCAGTTTCGCTAGGCTCTGTAGCTTGCTAAATTCAGCTGGAATCTTGCCGCTTAACAAGTTATAGCTCAAGTCTAGCTCGGATAGATGTATTAGCATCCCTAATTGCCCTGGAATATCTTGGCTCAAATGGTTGTTGCTCAGATCCAAGAGGAACAACTTTGAAGAAGGCCCTATAATTTGTGGGATAGACATGCTTAATCTATTCTGGACAAATCCAATTTTTCAAGACCAGGTAGCGATACAATCTCGAGACTTATACTGCCAGAAAGTTGGTTCCTACTTAAATTCAAATTCACCAAAGAAGTCAATTTCCAAATTCTTTCGGAACCTCGCCGACTAAACCATTGAAAGAAAGATCAATTGCATGCAGTTGACTCGCGCTTCCAATCTCAGGAGGCAAGCTACCAGTGATGTTATTTCCAGCAATTCTTAGATCAGTTAAACGCATGCAACTTCCCCAGTTTGTTGAGATTTCTCCATAGAACTTGTTGAAACTCATGTCGATAAAGTTCAAGTTGGGTAAGACACCGAATGTCTCGGATATGTTTCCAGTGAGCTGGTTTTCCTCGAGGCGTACTCTGACTAAGCTTGTGCAATTTCTCAAGCTTCTAGGGATAGAACCAGTTAAGTTGTTGCCACTCACTGAGAGGTTCGGAGTAACCCACCTCGGCACAAGTTCTCTGGTAAGGAGCCAATAAACTGGTTGGCATCTAATTGCAGCACCGTCAAGTTGATCAGATCCCCTAAGGATCTAGGAATTGAACCAGAAAGCTGATTCTCGCGTAGGAACAAATATGATAGGTTGGTCAAGTGACCAAAGAAGAAGGAAGTGGGCCACTGAAGTGATTTCTACTCAGCTCTAAGTCACGCATAGCTCGAAGATTTCCTATCTCGTCAGGAATGCGACCAAAAAGCTGGTTACCATAGAGATAAAGATGGGTAAGCTTTGTCAAATTGCCAAATGTCCGCGGAATTGAACCATAAGATTGTTATCGTAAAGGCTCAACACGCTAAGAAGGTTCAAATTCCCTAGTTCTAGGGGGATGGAACCAGTAAGGTTATTGGCAAATAGGTGCAGCTCTCTCAATTTGGTTAAGTTCCCAAAGTGGAAGGAATTGGTCCTGTCAAGAAGTGGTGTCCATGTGGAGCACTTCCAAACTTGTCATATTTCCCATTTCAGGAGGTATAGAACCAGAAAGGGAGTTGTTGTGGACATACAAACTAGCTAATTTGCTCAAATTACCCAATGAGGAAGGTATGGATCCCTTCAACTGATTGGAGTACAACGCGACCTCACTGAGCAAATGCAACTGCCCGATTTCTAGGGGAATTGAGCCATTTAACTCATTGAAAACCAAGTGTAGGACCTCCAGTTTAGTTAGACGGCCAATCTCTGGCGGTATTTTGCCTAAGAACCGGTTGATAGAGAGGTCGAGATAGGTGAGATTGCTGAGGAGACCGATTTGAGGCGGAATGTGGCCGTAGAGATTATTTATGCTCAAGTCCATGTGCGCGAGATGAGACAAAGATGAGAATGGGAATTCATCAAGCGTACCTTCGACGTCGGCACTGGTGAGATTAATCCGAATCACGCTTCCAGCCCGATTGCAAGAGATGCCATGCCAAGCGCATGGACTTGCGGTCAAACGAGAACCGGTGGCATAGAGGAGGGGGAGTCCAGGAAGAGAGGGAAGAAACCGAATGGTTGCCAAGACTGGACTTCCAATGGAGGAGGGCTTGTGCTTCTGCAGGGGAAGCATGAGCAGGAAGTGGAATGACAAAGGTAGTGAAGAGGGCAAGGGCAGCCACAAGGCTCATCATGACCCTCTTGAATTCTGGTGAAGAATCCATGGATTCTTCTTTTCTTTCTCTTTTGGTTCTGGTAAGTTGGTTTTCTTTGTTGCTGAGGCAATGAGTGATGCTTAAAAAGGTGTGAAAACTCACCTTCCTATCATTTTCCACCATAATGGAATGCAATGACGACAACTAACTGGTGAAGACTTAGAAAAGGGACGTTGATATTGCTTTGCTTTGCATGTAGCCATCTGAGAGCTGACTGACGAATTATTGGTTCCTTGAAGACTCTGGAGGGTTTTTTTTTTTTTTGGTAGTCTTCGTTGGTGACATTTCTGACTCGGTCAGTCCTGATTTCCGAATTGAGTCCCACCCTCCATGGAAACCCAATCCAGAGACTTTGACGTTCAAGTCTTCTTGAACACTCAGCTTTCCACACGATCAGACCGTAATTTGGGCTACACGTTTGCAATTCAAAGCCCAAAAGGGAAGTCTTCTGACTCGCCCTGCGTGAAGCCGAATCTTGACGCGGTCGACCCATTATTTTGGAATGATCTCTTTTTTCTTTTTTTTTTTTTTTGTAGTCTTCGAAGGCGAAAATTCTGAATCGGGTCAAGTCCTTATTCGGAATTGATCTGACCCTCCATGTGAAACATTCCAGCGACTTGGACGTTCAAGTCTTTGCTTGACACTCAACTTTCCACCCGATGAGACCCATTCATTTGGGCTAACAGTTTCATTCAAAGACCAAAAGGTAGAAGAACTCTGTCGCGCGGCCTTCGTGAAGCCCGAATCTTGACACGCACAGGTCGACCCCATTTTTTGACAGAAATGATCTAGCCGAATGGCCCGACAGCACGGTCACATATATAATCGAACACTGCAAAAGAGAGAAAAAAAAACGGAGATCGACCTCAATTTTTGTCTTTAGTATGCGTTTTCCATATTCGAAGGGGAAAAATTTGCTGAGAATTGGAGCTTGGGTGCGTTGGGTATGACTTGGATCCGAATAAAATTGAATATGTGGTTGCTAAAATTGATTACAACAATATGGATCGACATGGGTAAATTGCATCAGTTTGAATTTGAATACATTTTCAACCCACTCAAATTTGGACCGATTCTTTACTAAGAATAACGCCATGTAATCTAAGAAATTGTCGAATCTAAAATGGTAGAGAGAAAAACCATAATCAATCATTATTTTGCCAATGACTATTCAAGTGGTCTGTCGCCCAATTTTTTTTCTTTTTTTTGGAAAAAACCACCGTGAATGTCAGGCTACCTATCAGCTATCGAGTTTCAAGGTACATCCTTGAACTTTCAGTTATGAGAAGACCCTCGTAACTTTATAGAATCACGAGAGAAAAGGAAATAGCGCACGGTCGTGGAGTCTGAAACAGTGCATAAGGCAATAGTGCCTTTCTTTTGACAATCGCTAATGAC
>JAGVVM010013484.1:0-17591 GCA_019149425.1 Psidium friedrichsthalianum
TTAGTCCCTTCAATAAAGAGGAGCTGGAGATGCTCCAAAAGTTGCTACAGGAATCGATTCAGAAGGCAACCCGTCCAGAAGGGGTTAGTACAGCAACTATAGCTCAGCGAGGTAATTCTCTAAATGCCTTTAGTACTAAACAGGAGAAAATCACCTCTTGGGTTGTAGATTTCAGAAGCATCTGACCACATGGATCGAAGATATCACAGTGTTTCAACTAAGTACAATACATGTCAAAACGGCACTAGTGTTCGAATTGCTGATGGTTCTTGCTCAAAGGTGGCTGGTGTGGGTTCAGTGGTTATTTCAAAAGATATCACTTTGAATTCAGTGTTATTTATTCCCAAACTCAGCTATAATCTTCTCTCCATCAGCAAGTTAACCCAAGATTTAGGCTGTATTGCTAAATTTTCCCCCCACTCATGTGAATTTCGGTTTTGACTCGGGATGACGATTGGCAGTGCTGAGATGGATGCGGGCCTCTACTTTCTGCGAGTTAATGCCTCAGAATGGAAAAAACAAGAAGGTGTCATGTGTAGCATCTCGTTCTAAGGAAGAGAGTGACGTCAGATTGTGGCATTATAGGTTAGGTCATCCAAATTTCTTGTACTTGAAAAGGTTGCTACCTTCTTGTTCAATAAAGATTCAATAACTTTCAATGTGAGGTGTGTCAGTTATCCAAACATACTCGCAGTTCATACCCTTTGCAATCTTACAAGTCTTCTCATCCATTTCACATGATTCATAGTGATATTTGGGGACCTTCTAGTGTCAATAATATTTTTGGTTCCAGGTGGTTTGTTACCTTCATTGATGATCACACAAGACTCACTTGGCTTTTTCTAATGAAGGAAAAATCAGATATTGGCCGAATATTTCAAACCTTCCACCTAATGATCCAAACCCAACTCAATTACACAAAAAACACAAGTTTTCAAAACGGATAATGGGAGAGAATATTTTCACTCACAGCTCGGGTCATATCTAAATAGCCATGGTATCATACATATTAGCTCTTGTGTAGAGACTCCACAACAAAATGGGTGGCAGAGAGGAAAAATAGGCACCTTCTTGAAGTGACCCGTTCTCTTATGTTAGCCACCCATGTTCCTAAATTTTTTTTGGAGAGAAGCGTTATTAACAGCCACATATCTCGTCAATCGTATGCCTTCCGTGTCTTAGATTTCCAAACACCATTTCAGCGGCTACTTCATACCTACCCACATATTCGTTTTGTCTCACAAATCCCACTCAAAATATTCGGCTGCACAGCATTTGTTCACATAAATCAGCAACACCGCAGCAAGCTTGATCCTAAGTCCCTCAAATGTGTGTTTCTAGGGTACGCTCCTAATCAAAGTGGATATAAGTGTTATTGCCCACAAACAAAGCGTTTTATACCACCATGGATGTTACATTCTTTGAGGACCAGCCCTTTCACTCCAAAAATACCATTCAAGGGGAGAGTTGTGAGGCATATTATTTTTTGGACACTTCTCATTCACTCCAGTCACAACAACATTCACTCGAGTTACAGCAAAATACTGCTCATCAACAAAATTCTGCTTGTCTTCCATGTCTACCCATTCCAACATCCAAGAGTCATCCAACATCCGAAAGCCTTTCGTGTCTACCCATTCAAGATGCTACACAAGACATACATAAAGAGCTAATTGTCTACTCTAGGCGGAAAACTCAAAAGGAGTTGGAGGACCGTACTACATCAAGGCTAGCTCAAGAGATAGATCCGAGTTCAAGACCCACAGTCGATGAAGGTAATGCTTCTATAAACTCAGAAAATTCTGCTGTACTTGAGGATCTTGATCAGCCTATTGCTCTTAGGAAGGGGAAGAGATAGTGCACTTCACATCCCATTAACAATTTTGTGTCTTACGAAAAGTTGTCTCCGAAATACAAGGCATTTGTTTCAACGTTGAGTGACATTCAAATTCCCAAGAATATCCAGGAGGCACTTGCTCAATCCGAGTGGAAAAAAGCAATTCTTGAGGAAATTCATGCACTCGAGAAGAATAAGACTTGGGAATATACAGAATTGCTAGCTGGGAAGAAATTGGTGGGATGTAAGTGGGTCTTTACAGTTAAGCATAACGCCGACGGTAGCATTGATCGTTTCAAGGCGAGACTGGTTGCTAAGGGTTCACACAATCATATGGTATAGATTACGAAGAAACCTTCACTCTGGTGGCCAAGTTAAACTCCATTAGAGTGTTGCTCTCCCTTGTAGCTAACTTGGATTGGCCCCTACAGCAATTAGACATAAAGAATGCTTTCTTAAATGGGGAATTAGAGGAAGAAGTCTTTATGGAGGTCCCACCGGAATTGACACCTAAGAGAGCTTCAACAAGGTGTGCAAACTCAAGAAATTCTTGTATGGTTTAAAGCAATCACCTCGTGCTTGGTTCGAGAGGTTAACAAGTGTTGTTAAGAAGCTGAATTTCACTCAATGTCAAGCAGATCATACAATGTTTGTCAAGAAGTCAACTAAGGTAGAAGAGCAATAATGATCGTATACGTTGATGATATAATCCTAACTGATGACAATATGGAGGAGATTGGAAAACTAAAGGACATCTTGACACAAGAATTCGAGGTTAAAGACCTAGATCAATTCAAATACTTCCTAGATATGGAGGTAGCTCAGTCATTGAAAGGGATTGCAATTTTCCAACGCAAATATACTCTTGATCTCTTGAAGGAAATCGGTATGCTTGGGTGCCAACTAGCTTGCACCCCGATGGATTCTACGATAAAATCAGATGGATGAAGAAGGACCATTAACGGACAAATGAAGGTATCAAAGATTAGTTGGCAAACTAATCTATCTCTCGCATACTCGGCCAGACATTGTTTCGCAGTAAGTATGGTTAGTAGATACATGAACCAGCCAACAGAAAAGCACTTGTAGGCAGTTTTTCGAATCTTACAGTACCTGAAGAGAAGTCCTGAAAGAGGGCTTTTCTTTAAGAAAACAAAAGAGAGAAACGTGGAAATTTTCACGAATGCAGATTGGGGCTGGATCTCTCATGGACCGAAAGTCAACAACCGGGTACTGTACTTTCTTTGGGGCAATATGGTTACTTGGAGAAGTAAGAAACAACCCGTTGTTGCTAGGAGCAGCGCTGAAGCGGAGTTTAGAGCAATGTGTCAAGGAATATGTGAAGGCATGTGGCTGAGAAGAATCTTAAATGAGCTAGGATTCACTAATACCAATCCAATGTCATTATTATGTGACAACAATGCTGCTATTGAGATTGCCAAGAATCCGGTTCATCATGATAGAACAAAACATGTGGAGATTGATCGACATTTCATCAAAGAAAAACTCGATGAAGGGATATTGAAGCTCCTGTATATTCCAAGCATTCATCAAACAGCAGATATACTAACCAAGGGTTTATCCAAAAAAAGTTTCGAGACTCTAAGGTGCAAGCTGGTATAATAGACATTCATAACCCACTTGAGAGGGAGTGTTGAAAATCAGTCAGTTATATTTTTGTTTCCAGTATCTTTTGTTTGGATTTTACTTGTTAGCTTTTAGGGATTTGTTTCCTAAGTTTTAGGGTGCTGTTAGTTTGTTTTAACCAATAGATACTAGAATATCTGAGTTATTACTTTGGTAGTTAGTGAAAATAATTAGCTGTTTAGCTATAAAAGGCTAGAGACCTTATGTAATTGATGTACTTGAAGTAGAAAAAAATAGCATACTTTCTCCCAATTTCTTCATTAAATTTCATCTCTTAAACTTTGATATTAAGGAATGTAACTATGGTTTGATACGAAAGATCCTTAAGAGGGTTTTTTTTTCTTTTTTGTTGTATTTTATTATCCCATTGTGTATACATGTATATAAGGACAATTGATAATAAAAAGTTTGATGATATGCACAACAAAAAGAAAAAAAAAATAAACATGGTAATTGTTTAAGAAATTGTCTACATCGAAATTTTTGGTAGATTCTACTTGACAGTTAATTCGTAATTTGCTCAACAACGTATTGAAGAACTATGTTTTTTGTAAATTGACACATGGGTTCTTTGTGATATTATCTTCGTTTCTTTTTTTTAAAGGATCTAAGACCCCCGTGTAGTGAGGTTTAATTACTAGAATACCCTTAACATTTGCCCCACTTTTTGTCAATTAGGGTTTTAGACGAGATTTAAGAAAATTTTTCACTTCCGTCGTCGTACTCGCCATCGCCGTGGTTACCTTACCTCTCTCTCCTCTGAAACTTCTGTCGCCGCCAGCGACGGCACCATCGCACGCCGGAGTCGCCGAGGCGATCGACAGCAACCACCGCGATCTTGATTGTCCAAGGCTGATTCGTGAGCCACGCGAAGCCTCTCCCCATCCGTATCCCTCGTCGTCTGACTGCGAAAGAAACCCGCGACAGTGAGCTCTCTCTCTGTCTCTGTCTCTGTCTCTCTCTCTCTCTCTCTCTCTCTCTCTCTCTTGTTCCATATATGTTATCCAAAAGTCTGGTTTCGCGTTTTAACTCATGATATCGGATTTATGCACAGATTGTAGCGCTTAGCTTTCAGTTTGACTCTACAGTTAATGTCTTTTTCTGGAATTGTGAGCGGTGGAAACTCCATATGTCTCTTTTTGGTTGCTGATATGCCAAAGTTAGCCTTTGAATGTATTAGCCGATGACTAATTTTGGTTTTGTGGAATCCATCTAGTGATGTGGGAGTTCTGCTTCCCAGTTCTGGGTGGTTTCTCTTATTCCTCTCTTGTTTGGAAACTGTAGCGACGTTGTATAAGCAGCAACTATAGGTGTCGAAACCCTGAATAGTGAACCTCAATACCTGTAGGCATCCATTCTGATAAATCATCTGTGGAATTCGGAGTTGGTTTTCTCCTTGTTAGTTCGCTAATGTTGGACCGTGTGTTCTCTATTAGGGGAGTGATATATTTTATTTTTCACAGAGATGCAATTCAACTGAACCCGGTTGATCTAAAGGATCATTGTGAGTTGCATCTTTGATTGATGGTGTTGTTGTTGAGCTGTCATCTAATGCTCTGTTTGTTCTTGCAGTAAAGGTCATTTCTTTTTGTCGGGAAAGATGAGTTTGATATCTCAGAATGTTGCATCTAAGATAAAAAAAACAAAACAAAAACAAAAACAAAAGGGATGAAAACCACGAGTCTGCAGTTTTGAAAGAGAAAAGGCTGAACGATGAGGAAGAGAATCGGATGCTGATATCTCAAGGACGACGAAGAAGAGGAAGAAAGAGAAGGATAGTCTTGTTGAAATTGAAGAGCAGAAGGAAATGAAAAAGCTTGAGAACTTTTTGTTCGGATCCCTCTATGCACCTGTTGAGTTTGGGAAGGAGGACAGAGAAGAAGTCCCGAACGAGACCCAGAATGGTCCTGCTTTATTCTTCACTGACCGTTCTGCAAATAGTCAACTTTCCATTTATGAGGAGGGCTCCGAGTCCTCAGATTATATGAATGATGAAGAGGAGATGAAGCAAAGAAAACCTGTTTGGGTGGATGAGGAAGAGGAAAAGGCAAATATTAACATAGCTACTGTTAACAGATTGAGAAAACTGAGGAAGGAAGAGAATGAAAGTACTATATCTGGTTCCGAGTATGTGTCAAGGTTAAGGGCTCAACATGCTAAGCTAAATCCTGGGACAGAGTGGGCCCAACTTGATAGGAAAGATAGTACCTATGATGATGAATCATCTGATGAAGAAGAAAATGGGGTTGTTCTTGCCGGGAGACACAAGGATGCTGAGCCACTGGGCGACATTCTTCGAACCGATGAAGACCTTGTGGTGAAGAGAGGTGCAAAAATTTTGCCTGGACTTCTTGAATATTCCAGGCTTGTGGATGCAAATGCTGAGGATCCATCAAACGGTCCAATTAATTCGGTTCAATTTCATCGGAATGCTCAGTTGCTGGTTGCTGCTGGACTAGATCGAAGGCTTAGATTTTTTCAAATTGACGGCAAACGGAACACAAAAATTCAGAGCATCTTTCTTGATGATTGCCCTATCAGAAAAGCATCCTTCACACCTGATGGATCTCAGGTCATTGTATCAGGAAGGAGAAAGTTCTTTTATACTTTTGACTTGGTGAAAGCGACGGTCGATAAAATAGGCCCCCTTGTCGGAAGGGAAGAGAAGAGCCTGGAAGTGTTTGAGGTTTCTCCTGATTCTAGTACGATTGCATTTGTAGGCAACGAAGGCTATATCTTGCTAGTTTCATCCAGGACAAAGGAGTTGATTGGAACATTGAAGATGAATGGAACTGCTCGCTCCATAGCTTTTGCTAATAATGGGCAGGAGTTGCTGAGCTCGGGCGGTGATGGGCAGGTCTATCACTGGGATTTAAGAACACGGACTTGTTTCCATAAGGCTGTGGATGAGGGGTGTATTAATGGCACAGCACTTTGCACTTCTCCTGATGGAGCATTGTTTGCTGCAGGTTCAGACAGCGGCATCGTGAATGTTTACAACAGACACGAGTTTTTGGGTGGGAAGAGAAAACCAATCAAAGCCATTGAGAATCTAACAACTAAAGTGGATATCTTGAAATTTAATAATGATGCCCAAATATTGGCTATCTGCTCTGGCATGAAGAAGAACAGTTTGAAGTTGATACATGTCCCATCCTTTAGTGTATTCTCAAACTTTCCCATGCAAAAGAGGAATCTGGAATACCCTCGCAGTGTGGATTTCAGCCCAGGAGGAGGTTTCTTGGCTGTAGGAAATGCTGCTGGAAGAGTTCTGTTATACAAGTTGCACCATTACAATCGGGCATGAGATTCAAAATTGAGAATCGGCATCCTAGATCAAAGTGCTGCGACATTCCTCCTGTGTGTTGAAAGATCAAAATTCAGAGGTCTTGTTGGTTTGGTGAAGGTTTCTCAATCAATGGAAGCTATGGATGGTGATTGCTTCACTCCCTTTGGTAACTTATTGAGATGAAATGAGAATTCTCACTTCCTCTGTTTTGGTGGCATTTGGTATTGTTTATCCTTTCAGTCTGCTCTCTTCTCACTGACCCCGACCCAGATGACCCCTCTTGTCCCTGAAATTGCTCACATATGCAAACACCGGAGAAGTCGATACGAGGAAACTGCCAGGGCATGGACACAGAAGTATGCATGGGTGAAAAGATCAGGTCCTGCCATGTTGATGCGTGTAGGAAATTGAACCTATGTGATGACTGAAAACTTGTAGGCAATTGAAAAATGCTGATAGGCATGCTTTAGAATCCAGATTATGTTGAATTACACCCAACAGAAGTGTCTGAAGGTTTTTCTCTGTATTTGCAGAACTATTTCTGCTTTGGTTATTGTTGTTTGTGTGCTTGCAACTTTTTGGCTCTTCAGTACACTGGCAATCTACTTGAACGTCGGATTGAGTCTTCTGCAAATTGTCTGTTGAGGGTCTTGTTCTGAATATTACTACCATGACTTCTCTGATTTTCGAACTCTTTCTTATGTTCATGCGCAATTGATCTACCGTATAAATATTACCACCATGACTTCTCTGATTTTCTATAGTGCAGAACTCTTTCTTATGTTCGTACGCAATCAATCTACTGTATAATTATGGAACTCGGTGAACTGCTAACTCATACTTGATGATATAATCAGGTCCGTGTCTACTACTAAAGGACAAATGTCATTTTCAGTTTATTCTAGGAGACTTCGTTTAGTGATGAGGCAGTCATTACTGAAACATACTCACACACAATCATGTTTGTAATTGCACGACCATATGTACCTGCAAGTCCTCTTGGGTATTTGACTGAGGTGGGAGTTGTGAAGCATTCGTGTTCATCCACCTATAGCTGCAGTTGGATGAAGGAACAGTGCTTTTGACCAACATGAGTGTGCTTACAATATACTTTCAGATATATATCTCACTTTAATGTATCTTATGGACCGCTCTATGCACTTTCTGGGAGATGACTGCCCTTTGGTCGCAGTCTGCACTTTGTCATTGCATAGAGGCTTCTTGTGTTCTCTTTCAAACTAATGACGCACAGCCAAATGCAAAGGCCCGGTGTTCATGGCTTAAATCGTTAGAGACAAACCCAGGCCGTGGGAGATAAAGGGGAAAGTACCGCTGCTAAGGGTGTACATGTTATTTCCACTCTATAAGCTGTAAACTCTTGCTATATACCGGGGCAATTTCTCTTGGAATTGTGAGTTGAAACTTGATACTGATATCAAGAGTGAAGAGATTTTTTAGTACATCATTGCAGTCTTTCCCTTTTTAGTCCTAAACATGTAATCGCTTTGATTTTCCAACGCTATTAAATTTCACCACATACTCAGAGAAGCTGCCAAGATATGCATATCTGTTCGATGGAAAATGAAAAATCATCGAGGTGCTCCCGGTTCTTGATATTGGGTTCCAGGCACTCCTGCCCGAGCGAACGCTGAACTTATCGGACAATGACGATTAAGTATGAACGGTGCACTCGATTAAGCGGCTCGGAGGGTAAATCTTGCACTTCAAGATGCATCTCGGCACACATTAACAGAACCCACAAATCTGATAAATGATGATCTAATTCTCTGCTGATCAAATGATAAAAGCTGCATCTCTAGAGTGATTGGTGCAGGCGATACAACCCAAATGTTGATACTAGAACTCAAGAAATCGGAAATTTGATAAGCACGTGACCATTAGTTCACCGTCCAAAAGGAGGATTTGGGTAATTGGTTGACGAAATTAGGCTGTAATGCGTTCACGATTTGTATCAAATAAGCAGAGAGCTACGAGTGGCCTAGTCCTCTAGCAAAGATCAAAGAGACAATTCCTCGCGTCAGTAGCCATATTTTTATATGAACTAAGATTCGTTGTTATATAGACCCACACCCTACGCTGTCGCAAGGGCACCAGTGGTCTAGTGGTAGAATAGTACCCTGCCACGGTACAGACCCGGGTTCGATTCCCGGCTGGTGCAGCGCGTTTCTTTTTGTGCTCATCTTTGTTGCCAAATTTCAGAGGAAATTCTATAGGCCCTTTTACAGTTGAAACTATGACATCGGGAAATGATACGAAGTAGTCGTGCTGAGACAAAACACGACGAATCTTGCCAATCTGTGCAGACAGCTCATGGAAATACTAGCATTTATACAAGGAAAGAGTAGCTTTCACTTTCGCTTCATGCATGCTGTTTTAGAATTATCACGTCATAGCATTATTATTCAACATCGACAATTACAGACTCGCCGTTCCTCGGAGACAAAGGACTCGGAGATTTCTAGGCCGCTTTCGCGAATCCAATCTTGGATTACCGAGTCGAACACCGTGTGGTATGCTCCCATGAACATGGCCCCTAGATCCTGAGATCATGCAGTCATTTTTACTTTCATACCATAGTTGCACAGAGACACGTGAAGGACTATAGTGTTCTTCGGAACATCTGATGTCCAATGAATGAAAGCTTGCTCTTGCAGGGCAAGAGGGGGAAAAAACAGAAAGAAAGTAATCATACACATAGAGTCTTGCTTTTGACAGAATGGCCACCAGAGATGACTTTGTTGGGACGTCCAGAGGAATGAATCCGCTTACACAGATCGTCGAGCAGCCTTCTCCGACTCTGAGAATATACTGTGTAGTGTTCCCAGAAAGAAAAGGAAACGGTTAGTTCCTAATGAAACCGTTGTTCGATCAGGAGTTCCTAATGGAGACCGCGTGAAGATTCGAGCGAAGTCGACTTGCAAGGTGCAAGTGGCAGTAGTTGCTCAACAGCACATGGGAGATAAAGAGTAAAAGCATTGGTTTTTGCCACGGGATCCTCATGTCGTCAGAAGAGCATGAAATTTGAGTTTAAAAAGGGGCATGAGGAATGCCGGGTACAGGACATCTTACTTGTTGAGGAGATAGCGGGAAGGACTTGCCGCCGTGATGAAACGAAACGTGTGGCATGATCTCGATGTTATTGCAGTCGTGAAGGATTTCCCCATGGGGTTCCGGCAACTTCTCGCACAGCTTCAGCATAGAGAAAAAAAGTAACAAAGAATTCTTGCTTCAGCTTGTTTGACTCCAATCTGTTCTGGATCCACAGAACAGGGGTATCTTTCACCGAATATCACCTCGTTTACGTATTTGAAAACTCTATCCTTTGTTCTCTGCTGCTTGAGCTGCATTTGCATCCAAAAGGCAATCATCTCGCAGAAAGTACATAAACTGAAGAACCGTTTTCAGTCCCATTGTAGCAACGTCCTATCCATTTGTGTGCTGCAATAGTCAAAACGTCTTTCTTAGACCAGAAGAAAGTGGTGTGAAAGGTTGGAATCAAGACAAACTTTGTACCTAGAATGCTGGGATCCGTTGTACAAACACAGTCCGACGTCCACGCATATTGTTTCCGGGCGGAGCTGCGGGAATGGCTAGTTAAGGATCGAGGTTTTTGTTTATCTATCAAGATGGGCATGAATGATCACCAAGACAAGGAAGAAACACCAACCCCTGATATCAGATATTCCCATATTCGATCTCCATAATTGGAGACGACAGTTTGACATTCAAAGCTCACAATTCCTTCTGCTCCGATTGCGTGATTAATTTGGGCGATGACCCTCTGTGGTAGGAAACTCAAAATGGCGTCAGAAAAGCAATTATAGGAAGGAAAAAAAGGAGAACGAAATATTGATCTCCAAAGAGACAATTCGGAAGGGAACACTACAGTTGGACCAGCAAGAAAAGATGTTCCCGTGTCCAAAACGGCTTCACAACCGTGTTCGCACAATCCTGAGATCAATATGATTGAATGTTACGAGTTCTTTTGGATCATGAATCAGCACTGCAGAGATAAACGAAACAAGCATGTCTCTATTGACAGTGGAAACACAAACTCAAAGAACGATCAGTTATTACCCCGTTGAAATGCCGGCTACAAGAATATCGCCCACATCAATCTGGAGATTTTACAACAAAGTCAGGTGTAAAATCTTTTGACAAGGAGAGTTATTACACGAGTTGATCTTTATTAATAACATAAACTTCAAATCTCATCCCAGGACCTGCCAATGGTCCGGTCGAGTAACTGGGAAGTAAGAATGTTCGCCTCTGAAGTGCCTCCAATCTAGACCGCCAAAGACAATCTCGCCGCCAAGAGACGATGTGGGGTCACGATTAAACCAGGACTGAGAATATTTGCTGAGTAACATGGCCTTGTTGCACCATATTATACCTGTAAGCAATATAATAACCAACATGTACAATGCACCATGAGCAAAAGCTCCTCATGGATAGAACACACCGATAATCGCATAAAGGTACCACACTGGTGTAGTTCCACCAACAGCAATATCTTGAAATCCGAGCCCAAGTATCCGTCGAATTGAGCCGCTAAGAAAGCTAAAAACCCCTCCTTCCTAGCCTCAACAAACTCCTGAAGGATGAGAAAGTATATATTGAAGCAGTCAATAGAAAGAAATCCAATTTTGATGGGAGAGTTGAAAGCAGACACTGAGCACACACTTGATCTCCAACAACAATGTCCCCAACTTTGACATTATCTTGGCTAAGGACTCCGGAAATTGAACCAGAACCATAGTGGATTTTACATGGTATTCCTAGATTAATAAGAACAAGAAAAGAAACTGAATCAGCAACAACCAGAAGTGAATTTGCACATGCAAGCTCTTACACACTACAGTTAAATTGTTTTAAATTCTGATGATGTAATGAAAGTACTGCAATGAACAAATCTGTTACCAATCTTGGTGTAAGTACTCGATAGTCTCGCCTTGTATCTTGAATGAAAATAGCAATTAATCTGCATAATAGGTAAGTGGTTTCGTACGTTCTTCATAACTACTCACACAGGACAACCTTAAATGCTTAGATAGATGTACATAGACTTGGTCACTTACAGAAAACAGGCATTTTGAAGATGGCACCAAAGATTGGAGCTTCCGGTGTCAAAGACAACCATGAATTTCTGTGGGGGCGTGCAATACCGATCTCTCCATAATATTGGGTGTCGAGATAATTCTTCAGATATATTATATCTGCTTCTGGGTCCATGGATTCCTTCTTGTATATCCCTTTTTCCTAAGGTGAAAATGGTCTCCTGCTCTGCTAATTCTAGCAGCATTTACACTGTCAAAATCAAGTGTCTGCTTCTTCAAACCAATTCTCAACAACCCCTCCGAGGAATTAGACTCGAATGCGAAGGAGCTTGAACAAAGCCATGAGCATAATGCTACTATGATGAGGCTCTTTGAAGCGGCCATTCTCGCACTGTCCAGTCCAATCTAAATATGGTTCACAAGCTGCACCGCAAGGAAACAAAACTCAGACATGGGAAAGCATGGAGAAACACCAGTTTGCACATAACTTGCAATTCAGCAGCACCGTTTTTTACTCAATTTCGTTCAAATAGAGTCATTTGTTGGCTGCTTTGACCTGATTAGATGCAACAAGAGCATTAAGTGATCCTCTTCCATCTAAGTAGTAAGCACACGTCCATGCAACGTGAATGAAACCTTGCATGATTTAGTATTTACCAAGAGATGAGAGAAGTAGGAAAGTTCATACCTGCGCTAAGTGTAGCAACTCCATGATGGAGAAAGGAGATGTCTGGTGCCTGCTATTTAGTAGAGTGAAGGCTGGCTAGTTTTCTGCTGTTCCTTCTGCAAGCGGACTTGTCTTGCCCATAACATACAACTTTTTGAAGATCAGATAAACTCATGAAATGATAAATAGCAGTGTTAATGGGTAACTCCTGTGCACTAGTTAAGCATAATCTCTATGGCGTAGTTCAATTCTAGAAGTGTAGATTACAGATAATACGAGAAACGTTAATGCATTGAAAACCGTAAAGTTTTCATAATTGATAAATTAACAAGTGCTTCCATGGCACCGATGTCCTGAACATATCAATCACATTGCAAGATTTTTTATATGTAAATTAATTTTTTTGGCGTGACCGGTGCTTTGTCAAAATGGGTCATAAACCCATTTCTTAACCCATATATGACGAGGTGAGTAATTATATTGATTAGTTATATTCAATAAATAAGTCATAAATGAGTTTAAACATAATATGAGTGTTAAGTATGTCGTAAATGAGTTTTGTAATTTACTTAGATCCAACTCACCTCTCTCGCTCTCACTCGATCTGGCGTTCACTTACTTTGCAATCTCACTTGAGTTTAAGTATGAAATTTCCTATATGTGATTATACACGAAAATGCTTTAAAAATATGTGTTGCATTGGGTACGAGTTACTAGATTTGCATTGTAATAAATTGATCATAAACGGGTTAAATGGGTTTATCCACCTATTTGATGGGTCTATGTGTCACCGCCCTCCCCCGCCCCCCAAACGCACCCCCACCCCGCAGGTGGGCCACAGAAAAGATCTGCAGCAATCAGCAATCCCTTCCACCAGCGTTGTGTGATGCCCCGGGGTACCGTGTCTCGGGTCACTGGCCGCAGTACATTTGTTCATTTTCGTCGTAATCCGATAATGAAGTCATGGCTAAGTAATCGTGTTAGTTGTAATGTACTACATTCCATGTTTGCTTCCGTGAAATGAACACGTTAACGATCAAACAGAGTCCTAAAACAACATGATGCTTGTCTTGGACTATGGTGGAAATAGGCCGATTTGGGACTCAAAACCTCCGTCTCCCATTTCGTCCCCTGTTGTTTTTGGGGGTGTCATTCATCCGTTCACGAAGCCACCCAGCAACTTCCTTTGGCCTGTCATCTTCCCTCCAGAAAGCCACGAGCAATTTCCTTCCAGCCTTGGGTTACAGAGTTTGGTACGCAAGACCACGCCGTCGGAGAGCAAATGCATCTTTCGGCCCACTGCCATTTTCGTCTTCATGTCTTTTCAGTCAACTATAGCTCGTTTCTACTAAGAGTCCGTACGTTCGATTGAAGAATCAATTATTTTTGAAAAATATTATTTTCTAATAAATCTTGTTTCGAGAAAATGAATTCTTGTATTTGGTTCCACCGAAGACGCAGCTAGAAAAAAATGTTTTATGGTCTTTATTAACGATAAAACTAGCTAACAAAATAAATCGTAGTTGACAGCAACCGCAAGTTCAGATCAGTCTTATTTAGGGGTACCCTATAAAAATCAACTAATTACCGACACATTTACGAATTATTTAAGTTCAGATATGAATTTCTTTTCAATTTCGGAGGTTAAAAATAGAAAAGTAAAAAGAAAAAAAATTATAGTCATTGCTTTAAAGATTGGTAAAATGATTTTAAATGACCCCTTTCGCAATATAATGATTTTTTTGTTGGTAGTCATTGATCTGTTTATCAGCTATCCAGACATACTTTCATTCTGAAAGCTCAAAGCAATAGATTTCATAATGTTACGAAAAGGGAAAGCAATAGAGCTAAACGCTAGAATCTGCCCTTACCCAAAAAATAAAAAAAAAGCTAGAATCTGCCGTTCGGTCACTTATATGGACTCCCACATGAGAGAGAGAGAGAGAGAGAGAGCTTGTAACAATCAATTACAAAATGTTACCCCTGTAACAAAACAATTACCTCTTCCTTTGCTATTTCATACATGACTAAAGAGTGATAAACAAGCCAGGCGAGAATACACGTACAGAGTAGCTGGCAAAACATAAATAAGTAAAGAGAACAACCGTATAGAAGATCCATATGATAGCTCCTTGTACCTCCTGTTTAACCCACATTCACCGGCACCACATTGATCACTGCCCAGTAACAACATTTTATGCCCCAAGTTTTCTGCTGGTCCTTAGAACCTGGCTTTCAACTTGTCCTCCCAGAAATCCCTTCAAATACGGAAAACAATCCCGGCCTCCATCAAACATGCGTGACGCTCCCACGCAAAGAGGCATATTACCAGTCCCTAGTCAGAATACAACCTATCACATCATCGAACAGCTCATGTAAGCGAAAATTCAAATGATCGCGACTTATTCTAAGCTACCTTTCCAGGAAATGACATGCTGACCACATATCAAGATACTTTGCAGTTTCAATGAGCCCTCGTCATGCTCTCCTAATGACAACAGCTAAAGTTAAATCAATAAACATATGCTACTCCACTTCTGCACACTTCCCACCCTCATAGTAGGATGACCATTTGCATGACCATACTAAAGTTTTTGACGAGTACTAAGTTTAAAGAGATTGCTCATACCATTTAAGGGAGACCACTCTGTTGTTAGCTCTGCCAGTAGTCCTATACATGCTAAACCCCAGCTGCTGCTTTAGCATCAGAGTCCTTCTTTCCCTCCTAATTGGGCAAGCAATCAGGTAAATATGTCATTATGTCATCCTGGAGAAATCAAAACAACAACCAAAAACTCAAGTAAAAGGGACTTCAGAGCCCAACTTTAAGTTAATCATGTAAGGATACAGATATACATAGATTGGTAATTTGGACAAATCTGGGCATGCAAGGCAACACTTCCGCTTTAGAAATCAATTTCTAGCTAGAAATTGATTTTTCTACTTCTAGAGAGAAGTTTTTTTTTTTCTTCTTCAAATGGCTCCAAAACTACTTTTGGAGCAAAAAAAAGAAAATGCTCTAGAAAAATGAAGTTGCATAACTAACAAATTTTTGCTCCAGAAGTTGCATTACCAAACTAATTTCTGTTCTAGAAGCACTTCTGGAGCAAAAATTCTACCCCAAAAGTGTTGTCATGCGTGCCCAGTCACGTGGACAGCAAGACAAGTCTCATTGCTATACCAGAATCCTTGAAACAATTCTCTTGGAGATTAATTGTAAAATCAGCGAGCAGCTGTCTTAATTTCTGTATATTTTGATATACGCAGGTATTAAACTCTTGAGGACCTCCGACCCAAAAAAAAAAAAAAAAAGAACTCTTGAGCAGTGATTTACTGAGTAGCCACAGCAGTGCACATGGAAATGATATTAAGGTATTAGAATAGGCCATTGAATACCGCCAGCATTTTCTTCTTTTGAACTTATACCTGTTCCCGAACATTCTGTCATTGTGATTAGATGAATTATATAGTCGAATCAAGAACTGCAAGGCTCAGGCTCATGTTATACCTCTGAAGGACCCCTCCGTATCTTCCGAGTGGGCGTCCTCATCGTAACAAATTCCTCAGCAGAAGTTGGGTGAATGCCCACTGTGGCATCAAAGTCTGCTTTGGTCAAACCAGCCTTCACAGCAACAGCAAAACCCTGGAATTGAAAACTTCAAAATGAATTAAAAAAAACTGCAAGTTCCAAGATTTAATTAAGCCAAGTTAGGTTGAAGACATGTTACCTGTACAGTTTCTGGAGATTCTTCCCCACACATATGCAACCCAAGAACTCTGTTTGTTTTTGCACAGACAATGAGCTTCATAAAAACACGGTCAGGGAGCCCAGAGAGAGTTGCCTTCAAAGGCCTAAAATTTGCCATGAATATATCAATGTCGCCATACTCTTGAATAGCCTGCAACATTCTTCAACTATTAAATATACATGATAATGTCTTGCCTGATAAATAAGTGAAAATATTCTATTACCTGCTCTTCAGTGAGACCGACTTGTCCAATTGGAGGCTGGGAGAACACCGCTGATGGAACAGATCTATAAAGAAGAAAAAAGCCAAAGTGCATTTACAAATATCAGATAACCTAATTAATATATCATGAAAGGAGCAACCCACTTATACACCAATTATAATGCAACGCTCTGCCATAAAGGTCCATATGAACCCTAGATCTCTTGCAGCAACAGTTGATGCCAAGACAAAATGCCTAAAATCAGTTGATTATTCACATTCTTCAACTTCACAAGTTTACCAAGCCCATAAACCAGTTATTTAAGTAACATCACCTCTTTGCTGAAACATACAAAGGAATAGATCAGTCAAACATGGAAGAAAACATAATACAAAGTCGTGCCAATATTTTCCAAAATTTGTCATACTCTCCTTCTAATTGCTTAGTACATTAGAGTATCATGCCTAATGAGGAAAATATGTGGTGAAATGCACAAAAAATAGGGCACAATGCTACTCTGATAGACCCAATAAACATTTGTTCAACATTACTGCATTGAAAATGTGATAATAAAAGCATGTAAATTGTCTACTTCATGTAAAAGTGCAAATTGACCATAAACATTAGTCTTTTGAGTGCGTATTTACTTCGAAATGAGGTAATGTTAATCAACTTCTCGCAGAATCAAATTGCATAAAGGAGAAGTTCTTGAGAGGTTAAAATAAACTGAGGATAGTTAATTGCCACCACAGAAGACCAAAGTAACACAGACGTTGCAAGTGTGAGGTCTTTGAAGAGGCAGGCCTAGGTTCACAGTAGTTCTGAAAATCTATTTTAAAATCTATTGAGTTGGTTCAGTAACGTCTCAAACATTTTCTAGCTTGAATCAATGTCCAATTGAAATTTAGTGTTGATTCTCGTGTGCAATTGCTGAACTTCCTCCTGCTCAACTAATTTAATGGCTGCAGGACCACTGTCATTACAATCATTTGGATATGTATACTACCAAAAATGAGCATGACTGATTATACACAAAAGGTACAGGTATCTCACTTAAAAATATTAATTAGGATTCATTGATTCCCAAAATATGACTATATCAGTACCTGTAATCAGGCTTTG
>JAGVVM010013485.1:0-13472 GCA_019149425.1 Psidium friedrichsthalianum
GGACCTCTCGTGAAGGACCAGAGTGCAAATTCAACTGGGCTACTGATGGGTAGGTTGCATAATCCCGTTGTTCTGTGCCAAAAAATATGAGTTTTTGTGTGTGTGATTATGAACTTTAATAAGTGTTGGTGATTACCTTATTTTTAAGGTCGAAGATGTTATTGATGAAAAAAAAAAAAACAGGAACAATGTGCTCAACTTATGACGATGAATGTTACGTTCTAGGGATAATTGTCAAAGAAGACTTAAACTTGTTGCAATTATGTTAATTCAGTTCTAAACTTTTTTTTGTCTCTCAATCTAGTTATAAATCTTTTTGTATTTTTTTCAATTCAGCCATTTCAGTCAATTTTGCCTAGAAATTACTGATGTGGCGCTGTTGACATTGATGCGACAATTTTAAATACTATGTTAATATTTTTTTTTATTTTCATTCACTTTCTTTTTTTTCTTTTTTTCTTTTCTTTCTCTTTTTTCCCCCTTCCCGTCTCCTCTAGCCGGTCGTCGCGGCTAGAGGCGAGGGTTGGTGAGGTCAACCTCACCAAGGTCGACAACGCTCGCTTTGGTTGGTTGCTAGGTTGGCAACTGGTTAGAGGAAGAGGGCAAGGAAAAAAAAAAAAGAAAGACAAAGAAAAGAAAAGAAAAAGTAAAATGTAAAAGAAACATAGTAAAAAGTACTAAAATATTATTAAAATTGCCATGTTAACGTCAATCGTGTCACGTCAGCGATTTTTGACCAAAATTGGCTAGCAAGATTGAATTGGCCCAAAAAAAATTTAAAATTAAATTGACATAATTATAATAGATATAACACCTTTTTAAGTAAGCATCCCTTACATTCTATATACTGCCAATTTCATGGCAATTTTCGTCTACTGATTGCAAATTGATGTCATTTGGAAACGTTAGAAGGTCACCATATTCATTGTTCATTAATCACAAGGCAGATCAGAATTCTAAGAGGTTTTCCCATGAAACTTTAAAATTCTAACAGTGCTTTTACCAAAATGTGACCGTACTTTTCTATCGAATGAAAAAAAAAAAATTGTCTAATCATGTCACCTTTCACGACCGCTTAAATCGCATTGGTACACAGTTGACCGTAATATCGTGCCATAGACTACACTAACTCCTAGGGTTGGCACAATTGATTTGGGTATTGTAAGTTTTTTAAGGATCAAAAATCATCTGTTTCAATTCTACTGATTGTGTTACAACCACCATCAACAAAACATTATAAATAATATCTAAATACTACCCAAAACTATAATTACATTTTACACGTTGGATTGGTATGATCAAGTGACATCCATTCTACAAAGCCAAAAAAAGAAGAAGAAGAAGGATAATTCACTTCAAAAATAGATTAACGTTACATCTTACGATGAAGAAACAACCTTAAATCTCGGATGATAGATAAACAACCATAGGCGTTTGAAATTTCACCTGAAACCCTAGACTTAAGAACCCTAGTTCTCATATCAAGTTAGAGAATATCGATCCCGGTAAACACGACGCGCGGACATTAGAGAGATGATTAATGGAGGGTTATCTTCTAAAGCAAGAGAAGAGCTCAACACGTGCGCGAAGAAGTCGTTGGAAGCAGCATGTGTATTTAATAGTATGCCTTGGTGAGAGAGGCAAAAAGGAGAGGAAACTTCCAAACTCGACAGCAAAATCCACAACCGCCCTCTCATTAAAAAAAAAAAAATCCCAAATTGCCTTCAATTTTTTGTGGCTTTGGTTGCTTTCAAGGTAATTGTTTCTAGAGAGAGAGAGAGAAAAAAAAAGGCTGGTTTGATGTTGAAATCTACCGTGTGGAAACTTTTAGAACAAGCGATTCTGTGCATGTTTTCTTCTTATAGGGTTTCACCATTGATTAAACGGCAAGGTGTTACGGTTGAATTATGCCGACAAGGGAGGAGAAAAGGTCCTCCGTTGTGTATTAAAAAGGTCGGTTGAGGGCAAGAGGGCAAGGTAAACGGTTTCCGATCTGATTTAGCTCCCAGGCAGTCTAATCATTGGACTGGCCGATCCCCTTTTTTTTTTTTTTTTGAGATTTTTCGTTAAATTTTTTTCATTAACGACCTATTCACGGCATCATCTCTCGTTAATGGCTTTGCGTTGTTGCTAAACCTAAAAGTTATACTAAATATCCTAAGCATCTTAGGTTTACATTTAGAATTTCTTTTAAAAAAAACACGATTTGATCAGGTGCGTCCAGTTCCCCACTCCGGGGAACCAAGCGGGGAACCAGACTGATCGTAATCGGTTCCAAATTTATCGAATCGAGAACTGGATCGATCTGGGTCCGGTTCGGGCGATTTTCGGTTCAGTCAATCCATTATGCCCAACCCTGGTGGCGGGAAGAGCTTGCCAGGAAAGAATCCGATTTAGAACTTGAAGCATTCTCCACTTAAATTGCTGGGAACAGAAAAGAAAAATACTCATCTCTCGACTTAAAAGTCTTCTCCTATTACATTCTATTCATTGATACTTAAGTCAAGCAAGTTAGTAGTGGTTCACTAGCTCGGCTTTAGCCGTATCCATCTTCATGGGAAGCCATATAGGGCGACTAGCTAGCTCAGTCGTCATAGCAATTTACACTGGCGTTGAGCAACCGGGGCGGGCCAATCCGACAGTTGGGTCCGCTTCGCCTGGTTCCGAACTCGGAAAGGAAAAAACAACACTGAGATGCAACCAAGGATAATGGAACCACAGTCTCCAACTTGAGGGTGGGCACGCAACACCATCCAGCGAAAAAGACTTTATTAATTATAGACTCAAAAATTAATATATTATATTAGTTGTGCAGTTTTATTTATTTATAAAAAGCCTAGTTGTTAGATAGAATCATGAATCCCCTTGGAACTGATTGGTTTCGGGGCTGGTTCTAAGTATAGTCAATTGACGCACCCTAAAATTGATTATTGCTGATTTCCACCATATTCATTTCATAAGAAAACACTTAGATTTTGTTAAGGATTCACTTAGATTTTGTTAAGGGTTCTTTTTATATAAAAAAAATTACATATCCGGAGCGTTAGAAATCATTTTCTTGTGAGTTTCTTGCATAAAGCATTAGCATGCTAGTCATATACATTTATAAATAATACTTATAAACTTGTATGATGTAATTAAATTAGGTGCATTTATTGCAAGTATTTACCGATCATTGAAAAAAGATAAATCTACAAAAAAAAAATTGCCCATTAAATGGAATTATTTATATAGATTTATGAATTAATAGAAGGGAAAAATAGAATAATATGTATATGTGTGTTTCTACTGGTTTTTGATGACGGTAATACATAAAGTTCTTCTTAGAAATCCACACGCAAACTACAGAATTCGTCTTATTCACCTCGGCTGGTGATATTCCGTAGGTTTTGGTGGTGAGTTTCTCCTATCCTGAAGTTCTGCATCCTTGGCTAGTGATATTCTGTAGGCCTTAGTCATGAACTTCGTTAATCTCGATCGTGATCCTCGTCTGGTGGCATGTAGTATATGTCTTAATTTTGATTGTATTCTATCCTACATTTCCATTTGTCCATTGACATCTATTCCATACAGTTTCATCAATCCCTACTTCCATCGACATCACTCAAAATAATATTCGCTCATCTCGCACTCGCATCAACATAGGTGTTGGTAAATGAATCTTGATTTAGTCAACAAAAGCCACAACCACCGAAGGGTGCATTTGGAAAGACTTTGGAGAAAGTTTTTGAGAAAATGCAAATGCCTTTAGATTAAAGGGATTTTATGAAATGCAAAGACTGTTTGGTAAATTATAATTGAAAAATGCCTTGGAATGTGGATTTGGGAAAATGCTGTTTGGTAAACATAAATTGAAAGTCCTTTGATTGGCCAGCTACCGATTATTTTATTTTTTTTGAATTTTTTATTATTTTTTTAATGATTTTTATTATTTTATTTTATTTTATTTTAATTTTCTTTTTCTTCTTCCCCAATCCCTCTCTTACCTCCAATAGGTCTAGCGACCGACCAGAGGCATAGTCGACGAGGTCGAGCCTCACCAGGGTTTAGCGAGGGTCGACCTCGAAAGCCCATATCTAGGCTTGTGAGGTCAAGCCTCGCTAGGCCATGGCGGGGCTCGACCTAGCTGTCATCGGGCAAGCAGGAGGGAGGAAGGGGTGGACCGCTTGGGCTTGCGAGGTTGAGGGCGGAGGGCGACAGTCGAGCCTCGCCATGGTCAGGATCTAGGCTTGAGGTGGAGGGGGAGGGTTGAGCCTCGCTATGCCAGGATCTAGGCTTGTGAGGTTGACCCTCACCTGCCATGGCGGGGCTTGACCTCGCCGTCGCTGAGCGAGTAGGGGGGGAGGAGGGGGTGTACTGCTTAAGCATGTGAGATCGAGGATGGAGGGGCAGCGGCCAAGCCTACCCGGCCATGGTGGGGCTCAACCTCACTGTTACCGGGTGAGGCAACAGGGGGAAGGAGGGGGTGGACGAGGGCGGCGCGCGGCGCGGTCAAGCCCAAAGCTCAAAGCTTAAGGCAGCCTTCAACTTGCCTTGAGCTTTGAGCATTTTGAAGGTTGAATCTTACCCAAGTATATTTGATTTTGCCAATCACTTAAAATTTGGCCCAAAGGCTTTTGGGTGTCCAAAACCCCTTCCCAAAGCTGATTCCAAATGTAGCTGAAGTCTAAGATAAGTAGTTATCTAAGTTACGGAGCTGACAATCTCAAGCAAGATTCACTGGGGCAACGCAAAATGGTTGTGAAGAAGTGGAATTGATTCAATCATTAGCTGGTGGACGCTAAGGATCATGGAAGCCACTAACGATAGGGGTAGAAAATGTGGGTTGTTGCAATCATTGAATAATGGAATATGGGACTTCAAAATTAATTGGTCATGCTAGGTGCCGATCACCTGTTTGTATATATAATTTGTTGAATTCTAGAGTCATGTAGGATGTAATTGTTTTTATTTTTATTTTTTGTTAACTGTAGCTAGTACCTATACATATTAGAATTGTAATTTGTGCAAAGAACTGCCAATCAATCAATGAATATCAGTTAGAAAGCTGCTAACATGATAGTATTGTCAATTATTTCTAACCACATGATCTCTCAATCAATGAGTTTTTTTTTTGCAAAACACGTGGTGATAGTGTGTAGATTTACAGTTGAGATTGTATTGTTCACTGATAATACTGTTAATGAAGTATTTCCTATACTAGTTACTCAATTTTGCTTGTAGTTTATCTTTGCATTCCACTGTCTTTCACATGGTTGGACACGATTATCTCCCATTTTCACACTATTAGGGCCTACATGGCAACCATTCTGATTTTGTGATTCTATTCTCCAAAAACAAATTAAAAAAAAAGTTGAGAATCATATTTGGTAACGTAAATGATTCTCATTTCAATTATGTTTTCAAAATTAGTTTTGAAGAAAAATAAGAACAAAAAAATTAATTTTGGAAAAAATAACCACTTTTGAGAAACACAAAAACATTATGTTTCCTCTATTCATAATGTAAGAAGCAGTGGCTAAGGCTTCCACCTAGAAGTAGGGAGGAACCCACCTTCAATCATCATGGTTTTGGTCATTTCTTGGAGAGATTGATTTCTTCTTTCTGCTAGTCCGACTCTATTGAGGAGTGTAAGGAGTGGAGAAGTTGTACTCTGTTCCATTCTCATAACAAAGATTTGCAAAGCTTTAGCTGTGGAATTCTCCACCATGATCGGTTTTGATTGTTGTAATTCTATATCCTTTCTCGTTTGCACGTTTCTAGTAAGTTTCTCAAAGGAATGAAATACTTCATGCTTATGGGTTAAAAAAAGCACCTAAGAGAAATGTGAATAATCATCAACAATCACTAGGTAATATTTTCTCCCACCGAGACTTATAATTCTAGTAGGTTCAAATAAATCCATGTGTAACAATTACAAGATCTATCGGTAGTAATATTATTGATAGACTTAAAAGAGGATCTGACGTGTTTTCCCAAGGAGCAAATGTTATAGGAGCCGCTCGTACCGTAGTTGATTTTTGGTAGACCACACACATTTCTTTTGATGCAGTCTTGGAAATGTACTTTACGTTGATATGGCCTACCTTCTCGTGCCAAAGATCACACTCTTCCTTTATAGATATTAGGTATCGCGCTTCATCAAGTTCAACATTCAATAGATAGATATATATATATATATATATATATATATATATATACTATGTCTTTTACTTGTGAAACATTTGGTCAAATCCTACTTGATGCTAATGCATATGTTTTCTTCAAAGTTGATCTGTAGCATTTGTCGCATAGTTGACTTATGCTTAGAAGGTTGTGTCCAAGTCCTTCTTCAATGATCGCATTTTTCAACTATATGTTTTCTATTCCAATGATCTTTCCTTTTCCTCTAAAGGTGACATTTCCACTGTCCACCTATTTGAGACTTACGAGCATGTTCCTTTCACCTGTCATATGATGTGAACATCTGCTATCCAAGTACCACTTGTTCTTCTTCAATATTACCTACAATAAGGAAGATTTTCAAGTTTTCTTTGGTGCACATACAAGTTTGGGTCTTTTGTGTTAGCCTTAAGTTTGATGTCAAATCTCTAGTAGATCTTTTTGAGCTTCATTTGCTCAACTGGACATACTTGTTTATTATGACTAGGTTCATTGCAAATGCAAACTGAGCAACTGTATTGCTTGCCAGTAGATCTAATGAATTGTTTGTGTAAAATGATCTTTTTAAGACTGAAGATGAGGTTTTTGTTTCAATCTAGTTTTGATATTTGGAATGGGATTCTTCTCTTCATGTTCCCTTTCATGTCCAAGTCCAGACTTGTAATGAGGAATATAATAGAAAGAATGTGATGCAGAGTTTTGGACTAAAGGAGAAGTTTGTGCCGATTTAATGTCTTCCCTAAAGACTTGCTTTCATTCTAAGAAAATAATATTCATCATGAGTAGTAACCAAATCTTTTTTGCAGTTTCTGAAGATCATCTTTTTTAGAAAGTTTTCCTTAAAAAACTCTTGCATTTCTTCATAAGAAAGTTTAGAATCATTCATCTCATCTTCCTCTTCTTTTTCTGATTTTGCCATGCGACAAAGATTTGCTTCGTCATCATTGCTTGACTTGCATTCCATGTCACTCCATGTTTCGACTTTGAGTGTTCTCTTATTCTTTGCTAACCTTCCTCTCTTTTTCTCAAGGAGTGGGTAGTTAAGTTTTATGTGCCCTAATTCCTACACTCATAGCAACAATGTCCTTAACTTTGCTTTCTTCTCTGTCTTTGAAAGATCTCTTTTCTTTGAAAATTTTGGATTCTTCTTCCTCTAAGGTTTCCTCCTTTCTTCATAAGAGTCTTGAACCTTCTACTAAACAAGGCCAGTTTATTGTCGTCATCTTCGTCACCAGATGTTTCACCTCTTGCATTTCATCATTAGCATTAAAGGCAATAACTTCTCACCTTTGGAGATGTTTTGCTCATTAAAGCCCTTTGCTTCATAAGATATCAATGTGCATATGAGTTCATCCAAGGAGATAGCTTGAATTCTCATAGTCTCTCGAACTGTGGTCTTCACAATGATCCATTCTTTTGGTAGTGCTCTAAGCATCTATGATGATCTTCCTTGACTTGCTAGGCCATTTACTATCTCGGTAAATCTCACGTACATTTCTCTTACTCTTTCATCTGGTTTCATTGTAAATATTCCTAATTGCCGAGCAGGATGTTCATCTTAATTTCTTTCACTCTATCGGTGCCTTCATAAACCACTTGAAGACAATCTCATATTTGCTTGGTTGAAACACAAGAGAGATCCAATTACATTCATATGAAGATAAAGCATAGTAAAGAAGCTATCTAGCTTTAGAATTTAAAGCTGCTCATTTTCGAGTTTCTTCAAGACGGTTAACTATACTAGTGAATGTATCAACATTCTTAACAGCTGGTTGTTTAGCATTTCCACCAACAGCATTTGATTTGCAACAACAATTACAGCAGTTGGAACTTCTATGCCATTTTTGACAGCATCCCACATAGCTTAATAATGGCGTCAAGGTAAACGAACATTCTATTTTTCTAATAGCTGTAGTTGCTTTCATCGAAGAGGAGGCTTGTTGGATGTTGAAGATTCATTCCTCAGAAAACCACCAAGTTAGCATTATAAATGATCTTTATGCTCTGAAAAAATTACACTTCAAATAACAAACAACAGAGCTCTGATACCAGTTGTTAGGGCTAACAATGTAACCTATAGAGGATGAATAGGCTGCATTGAAACTTTTTAGATTATGCAAAAAACCAAAGGTGATATGAAAAAGATTGGGTGAATAAATATTCACTAAATGATAACCGAGTGTGTGCCAAGATAAGTAAAGATTGAGCGAAAAATAAGCACCCAGAGATATATAGGTTCGGCTTATATACCAAGCCTACATCCATTCTACACAACTACAACCACAATGTAGGCTGGCATACACTATGTAGGGGTATGCCCTAAAGAAACAATGTAACTGTTACATGTGTGGGCATTTTGTTGTACTTCTAATTATATTTAATGGCAAGACGTGTTATTTATTGTTCCCTTATTTAGATAAATAAAGTCCATAGGATCAGTTGTAACTGAAACCTATTCTTGAGACGTCAAGAATATGTGTGACAGGTTTTTAGTTGGTCTTCGACCCTTAAAATTGTTCCTGGTCAAAGGATCGTTGACTAGACACCAATGATCCAATTGAGACCAGTGTGTTGCAACCTCACCATTGAGCATTGGATACTCAATAGGGATGATGAGTCACATGTCATTAGACATTAGATGTCTAAGTGGAACACAGGTATTCGTATCGAACGAGTTCGATCGAATTCACTAACGTGACACACATGAGTGACTAGCAAATATGGAAGTTTCGTGCTTGGTCAATGTCTAAACCACCTTGGTTTTGGGTGGTAAATAATCCTCGGACCTGAGGTATGATATTGACTTGTATATCGAGTGGCTGTGGTTCACAAGTACGCATATTGGCAAGTCGTCGATCTGCCTCTGTACTTGATGGTCACAGTCATTCATATACGAAGTCACGATATGTGCAATAATTGGATCTGTCTCCTTGTTTGATAAGATTGATGTCCTATGCGATCTATTCGTAATTATGCATTAGAAAATCCTTGGCCAAGGTTGAAGTCGAGAAATGTCTCGCAAGAATGCACGTTAGATAGATTTGGGTATATGATCGAATTATTAGTTTGACTGACAAATCCATGACCTTTATTCGATTGGGACATGGTAAGATAGAAGGATTGAATTACACTGCAGCTAAAGCTAACAGGTTCACTTTGTCCTTGAATATTCACACTGACTGGGTAGCCATGACATATTGCTAGATATCACTCATGACTTGTGGGACCTAGAAATCGACTAGGGACGTCGATTCTCTAAGATTGTACTAATTTGTGTTAGTACGTCCCACTGCTGGCTCAGTAGTGAACCTAGGGATGTCACACACCATAGCCGATGCGTGACGATATTATATGGAAGATGAATAGCAAAAGTGTTTGCTATGGTGACTATTCAAATAGTTAAATGAAATGGATCAAACTAGATTTGGTTCTAATTTCTAATCGCAAACGGATAAGCATACGATGCAAGCATGATCTAAGTATGATGTCACATTGATGTGACATATGTATGCTTCACGAGATGATGACATTTGTCATCTAAAAGGATAAGATAAGATTTCTTATCTAAAGAAAAGTTAAAGCATAAGGTTTGTTATCCATTAGATAAAGCGATGAGATCGTACAAACGTGAAACCAGGATGGACAGGATTTTGGTAGGGCAGAGTAGGGCGATCGTGGGGTAAGCCAGGTTGGCAGCCACACCACCTTTGACTCCGTCAAAGGCGATGGCTAGTTGGTCACTGCCCAAACTGCCCTATTTAGGGCGATTTTGGGGTTCCCCACCCCTATAAATAGGGTTGGAGGTTAAGCAAAAAGAGGTTTTTGTTAATTTCAGCCTTATTTTCGTCCGCCTGAGAGAGTTTTTCACGTCGATTTCTCGTGAACGCACAAAATAGTTTAAAAATAGTTGAGGGTCGTGATTCATCCGTGGACTTAAGGAAAGCTCGATTCATCGCTTATCAAGGATCACTAGCATGATTGAGAATGAGCGACACGAGCTTCATCTTCCGTCATCGCGTGGTCGGTGGTGTGTTAAATTAGAAGTTTCGCACTTGACGAGCTACAAGGACATCTGAACGAAGTTGGCTCAAGCTGATTCTGATAAATTACTTTTAGATTGTTTAGATTTCGATGGAAACATACTAGGAACCCTAAGGGATTAGGTGCATGGTTTGTTTCGCTTCGCTATTCTTGATTGTTTTTTTATTGTATACCATGCACCGCACCTGCGGAAACCCAACTAGTAACTACTCACAAGTTATAAAAGTAAGAAAGCTGATCTTTCTCATGATAGATCACACTATCTTGATACAAACCTCACTACTTAGAGCATTTAAACTTGATTATGCACGATTACAAGGATACAAATGATCACAACATCTTTAATCATGGTAAGCTCTCTAATAAAGAATAGATGTTAGACCAATTTTTGGATATAGAGATGTGTTCGTTACTTCCTTAGGCCTTCATAATCTTCTCCTTTTATAATCCATGCAACATAGTTGTTTGAATGTCTTTTGGAGAAAGTAAAAGAGCCGTTGGAGTAATTATGGGACTGTTGTCTAAGCTTTCTCAAGTCAGACTAGAAGGAACTAGCAGACATTTCTACAAGCATGCCCGAGCAATTCCCTGGTCAGATGAGGTGTGTGCGATAATTAAGGAGAAGTTAGATGCCGTTAATAGGTGCATTTTTCCTAGACTTTGGACTAAGCAAACGTTCTCTGATAGTCCTCATAGTTTACCTCTTTTTGTTCTTATTGCTTCATATCTTGACTATAATTAATTGCATGTTTAGCACTTTTCAATCTTCTCTCACTTAAAATTTCAATATTAACATCGTTTAATTTTTCAAGTCTTTAAACTAATACTACTCAAATACCAGATACATCAAGGTTACTAGTTGGTCCCATATGTTTTGTGCAACTCTATTCGCCACAAGTACTTAGTTATAACTCAATGAACACGTTGTGTTTCGGTTGCAGCTATCTATGGTTTCTTCTAATTCTTACTAGGTGGCGGGTGTGGATTGCCAGGTGACAGTCATCGCCTTAGGCTCCAATATAGATACCCTAAAATATGCATGAGTACCCAAATCTATTGTTAAATAACTTATAAAGCACGAAGAGGGAAAAAAAAGACGGGGTCTATAGTAATGAAATCAAGCCCTTATGCAAACTACAAAAGTCAGTATTTTTTAGTATAAAATACAACATTAAAAGAATTAGAATATATCAAATAATTGGATTCTAAAATAAACTAACCGTATATTGACTATAAAATAATAATATATAAAAAAAATTAGTATCAACTAAGTTTGACTGAATTAAAGAGATCAATTGATAGCTTCATCAATTACTCAGGGCACTCCCGTGAGTGCGGCGCCAGACGCATGTCCTTGTTAATATTTTACGGCTACCCCTAAGCCCATACGTCGTGTATTTTGCACAAAAATTTTTTCAATTTTGGCAGGCTTTAAACTGAGGTACTACCCTACCTCATATCTATATCTGGTTTGTTCGGCCAACTCTTGAGGTGTACTTAAGTTGACTCCTGCTCAAATCATGATACCTATGTGAGATTGTTTCGGTGCGGTGCGGTGATGGTGAATAGGCTACTGTACCATTGTTTCTTAGTTGATGGGGGTGCTGCTTTTGGGTCCTAGTGCTGTTCAATAAGTTTGTCTCCATCCTAGAAATCAATCCTAGAATGGCAATTTTTACATCATTTAATATTAGATTTAAAAAAATTAATTTGAATTGCGTCATTCTTAAAAATTTGGATATTAATTGAAAAAATAAAAGGTGGTTTTCGTCATATATAATGATGATTGCAAGGTCATTTAAAAAACTCAAAAAAATAGTAGGACGAGGTCAGTAGAATATAATAGCTGACAGTCAATATCATTCACAGTATTAGGTTTTTTGACAAGTATTAAGTCTATAAATTATCATGTGAAAAGTAATTCGATAAAGTGATATTTTGTACTCGATTGACTAAATCAATGATCTTGAGTAAATTATTAGGTACAAGGAAGGACCCTCGTATGTCCTTTACGTAAATATCAATTTGATAAGGATTCTTGATCAGTGAGACATCTAAAGTTACGCCACTCTATTGCTCCGTCGTATATTATAGTTATAGATTTGTGACCGTTCTTTCATGTTCAATCTATTGTCTCAATATCTATTTAATTAATTTTAGGTATTTTTTATTATTAATTTACGATACTATTATTTTTACATGTTTGTATGCTTTTATATTATATATGGGGCAGGGTTTTGGGATTTGTGATCCATATCTTTTCCGCTATCCAGCGTTTTAGAACTTCTAGTATTGTTGACCTAAACATACACACGCTGATCACCAGCCATCTGTTCAGCTTGCAAATATTTAACCAATAATAGATATACAATGTCTACGACATACTCATAGTTGTAATTCTGCATTTTGCAAAATAAGGATTAGATATATGTAGATACTTAAGTGATCATTTTGCAAAATTTGATACTTCAATGATCCGATTGAAATTTGGCACTAAAATAGTGAATATACCCTACGGGGTTCTTTGTTCTTGTGCGTTGATCGGTGTTTTTAGTGCTCTTGGGGTTCACTACATGGACGATCCTGCAAGAATGTATGTTAATAAGTTTGACTCTCTTCCTTGAAATCTATAACACATAATGTATCAAAATTCAACTATTGGGGGGGGGCCCATCATGTAATATGTTTGTTGATATTGGTAAAATCATCGAAAATATGTTTGTACCAATGCAATTTAACCGAATATATGTGAAATGGATTTTTTGGAAGTAATGAGCTGGGGGGGGGGGGGGTGCCGGGTCCAATAATTGTGTGAGCTGTGGAAGGGCAAAAAAAAAGAATAGACCTATGGGGGGGACCCGATCCGATGAGGGCTAATGATAGGATCATTTAGGCACGTAGCGTCAAGATAACAATGTGCAGCACTTGGAGATACCTTCTATGGGATGCGAAGGAGTTGGAATATGTGATGAAACATTGAATAAGGGGGAGTATCGCTCGGTGAGTATGGGCCGCGACATTGACAAGGAACGTCAGTTCTTTAAGGGGTGATCATTCATAGTGAGTATCGTAAGGGATGCCTTATGGCAGTGGTGGAAGAACTGACTATTGTTCGAGTGATTCATAAGTCTGAGCTCCCGGTAATATGGTCCACCCGGGCTGATATTAGTTATTTTGAATTTTGTTTTTAGTTGTTTGTGTTGCGATGTGCGTGCATGGCGTTGCTGTTAGAAAATTCCTATTTCGATAACTTTGATGATGTATTAGTT
>JAGVVM010013487.1:0-15902 GCA_019149425.1 Psidium friedrichsthalianum
AAGGATTTGTTTTGGAGTATGTATTTAAGTGTTACAATCTTTCGGAATAATAAGAGAGTCGAAAGTTTTCTCTTCAATACGATCTTGCTATTGGATTACATTCTACTCTGTTTTTGTGCATCTGAATTCCTTCAAAACAATTCAGAAGCAGAAACAGAACCTATTCTGACGTGCTTTCTGAATCCTTCAGAAGCAACAATTCTGCTTCTGACGTCCTTCTGAATCCTCCAAAACGCAACAGTCATCGTTAGAACTCTGAGGGCAGCATGAGGAAATTCTCGTGATCAAAGCAATTGACAGGCTAATCACAATCCTTCATCCCTTAATTATGTTCAGCGTATGGCATTCGCAGTTGCATCAAATTGCTATGGATTTAGAACATTTATGTAGCTTTATTAAGAGGATGCTTTTAACAGAAAAAAATATCACTTTGCTGAGTAAATTAATCTACATGTCTCTTCCAGGTTATATGAACTCAGGAGTGCTTGGTGTCGGTTTCTGCAAGTTTCAGTATGATTTTATTCTTCTTCCATGCTTAGCACCAGAAAAAGGGGATGCATGCTATGTTAGTGTAGTAGATCCAGGGAAGACAACGGTTCCCCGATCTCGGCCACAGCTCAAAATGAGAACTCGATCTTGTCTGCTATTCAACAAAACTCGGGTTTCCGCCTAGTTGCTGCAAGAACTGCGAGTAGCTTTTTTAAAGTTTTAGTAATTATTCTACTATTTTATGAAATATCTAGTAAGATTTCCTGCCCGCCACGTACGATTTTGCGTAATTTTTAATCGCGAGCAGTATTTCACTAACCGGAGTTCGTAAAGAACCTTCGTGGTGCTTGGCAAAAAGTTGAAAGTTTTCGATTACGTGCATCGTCTTTTCATGAGAGATCTTCCAATGAGAAATTCCTTTTGCCGTCCGAAAAGAATTTATCATCTTGACGCAAAAGATGAGAATCTAAGAAAATTTAGTGGGTTGTGTACTTGTGTTCCATTCCATACAACCTCAAATTAATTATCGTCGAGCCTGTTATGATACACGGTTTGCACAGAACAAGTCCAGACATGTTTAGCTTTATCTAAACACTTTGTGAAAATCAAATATTAGAATCATACTTGGTCATCCTCTATAATGTCAAATTGATTTTACACTGATCAATAAGTCCTCTCATTTATATGGAAATAATGAGTATTGTTAGCCCTTTTTTGAAAATTTTGATAAGCATTCATTAATTTGAAATGCAAGTGTGCAGCTTATTCAATTCCTTGTCAGACCCAACAAAAAAAAAAATTAGATGTCTATAATTCAAAACAACAATTGTCGTTTCAGATAATTAAACATGAAAAATATTGACTGAATTAGCGGCCTTAAGGTGAAAAAATCTCCAACTCATTTCAGAATATTGGTCCATTACAAGAGCCTACCAAAAAAACTTGAATCCATTGGAGTTCAAACTTCCAATAATAAAGATGCATCAAGATTGACTTTCTAAGTGCATCCCGAGACACCAAAAGATAGGAGATTTGCACAGCTAAGGTGGCCTGGGACTTTTTATGATGCAGGAGCAGCTTTCTGTTTCTTTGGCATGCGATAGCCACCGACGACACAAGCATGGTCTCGCTCAAATGGCTCGAGAGTAACTTGCTCGAAAGGCTTGAACTGCTCCGCCTGCAGCTTCTTCACTTCCTGGGTGTCACAAAGCTGATTAAAGAGCCTGTGAAATGTAGGCAAGAGAGGAGAAGGAAAAGAGGAGAAAACGAGAGGAGATGAAGAGAGAGAGAGAAGCAAACGTAAAGCCAAAAAGAACGGCTTTCAATTTGTGTGTATATTCACCCCTAGACCTATCGCAATATATATATAAACTTGTACAATGACCATAATGCCCCCAAGTAAGTAAAAAGAAATAAAAACCTAGAAAACACTTAAGAAATATAACACTGGGAAAATACCATCTCGGCTGGAACAGTAGAATCGATACAGTTTTGCCTGCAAAAACAAGCAAAAAAAAAGTAACTGATTACCCGTCTCTTCTCATTGAAGTAACACTCGGTGTTTCTTTTTCCTTTCCCCATTGATTGGTTTTCACCTTCCCTCAAATATGATGAGATCATTTCTGATGTCACAGCTTATCTCCTAGGCTTGCAAAAACTTGCACCAGCTACTTATCTTAATTTCTAAGGAACGTGATAAAGAAAAATAAGTGTGACCAACAGTCCTGTAATCCAACAAGCTACATCTAAAAAACAATAACAAAGAAACCCAAGTGCGCATCTGTCCACAGAGAGAGAGAGAGAGAGAGAGACCTTAATTGAGATGACAAAGTGACCTCCAGCCTTGAGAAAATATGATGCATTTAGAGCCAAAATTCTTGCCTGAGATGTAACCACATATTATTTGGACATCACATATTAACGAGACACATCTTCAGGCAGACAGTTCTCCAAATAACAAAGACCTTGCATTTCTTTCCCTCTGACGTATAATGAGCACACTTCATTACCCAGAGTTTCAAGTCCAGTGTAATGAGTGATTCAACAAGGCATGCAAGTTTTATCATGGTCCATATTCAATTGATAAACAGTCAAACGCCGAGAGACTTCCATGAGTATTGCCACAGCAACTTTTTACCATAAGTAAATAAAAAAGACCTTTCAGGTGATCAGAGAAACGGATCACGTGCATCCAAAGTTCAATTAAATTAAGATTCCTAGCCCAAAGCGGTCAAGGCAACATAATGTACACAACCGTGCTATAATCTGGAGGGCAGGTTAACCTTATCAACAAAGTTTGAATGGTAACCGAAATCAGCAATTGGTCAGAAGGAAAAATAACATGCATGAAGACCCCTAACCAGACTTAAATATTTGGGAAGCCGCACGTTGTAGTCGCTGATAGTAAACTAAATAGTCATGTACACTAGTTAAATGACAAACCTGATTTTCACAAACCCTTAATCTTCATACAACATAAACGATTTGAAAGGTTATAAACACTGCATCAGAACTCGAGAATGCATCACCCGAACTGTCTTGAAGGGGAATCCGAGTATTTCATCAAATGCTTTGTAACAATCGAGTACAGGGAATAGGCACGGAGTTTAATGGCCTGAAAGCATGTGATAAACTTATCCTTGAGGAAAAGAAAAGGAAAAAAAAAAGATTCAACTGTATTCTCAAATCTCACAAAATAAACCAAATTAGAACTAGAGAAACAAACAATGCATCAGAAAACTCGAGCTTGCATCACCCATGCTGTCTTGAAGGGGAATCCGAGTTAATTCTTCATGTGCATAAGTTTCCCTCTTGGCGATAACAGAAAACATAATCCAGTTCTGGGGCAAAACGATTACAATCAACATAGAAATGAAGAAAACTGTAGTTACAGGAGAGAGAGAGAGAGAGAGAGAGAGAGAGAGAGAGAGAGAGAAGGTAAATCACAAAAACCAAGAAGTTAATCCCCAAATAACAAGTCATCCCATCCATACAAAACGAATCCTCACGAATACATGAGGAAAGGAAAAAAAAAATTCCATGGCATGAATACAAAGCCCACAAAGATGAAACCAATAATGAAAATATCGCCAATGAAAATGAAAGCTGCAAAGAAATGCATTGGTTTGCCTTATCACAAAAAAAAAAATGGCAATTCATGGAATCTGCTTCCAAGGAACAAAAGGTAATAAACCTGCATTTTCATAAAAGAAAAATTCAAATAGAGAAATAAGTTGCTAGGAGCATACAACAAAACCATGCAGTAAGTCCAACAGAAATGGAAAATAGGATGGATGATATAGGATTTTCTTGTCGGTGGTCCAGAGGCAAGGTGAAGTCCCTGGACCTACACTTTGGGAAGGAAGACCTTCATAAGAAAATATTCAATTTCTTTCATAGGCAAAGACGAGTCTATACCTGATCTGGCTGAGCAACGTCTGAAAATATAACATCCACCATTCCACCAACATACGGTACTTGGCTGGATGTCTAGCATCTTCGATAATAGGAATAACATTTGTTCTCTTCTTAGCCATGTTGACTAAGTCCCTTCCGCTGCGATGCGAAAACTCAACTGCATACACCACTCTTGTCTGCCAAAAGGGACACAAGACTATAAGTCAGTCATCTAATGAAGTCATTGGTAAAAGAATCATTCTTCCAAAACATATGACCTACAGGGCCAACAATGTCAGAAAACATGAGATACTGTGGTTCCAGAAGCAGCTCCCAAATAGAGAACCCGAGCACCAGGTTTCTGAATTTGAAAATAATTAAACATGATCAGTGATATGGAAGAAGCTACACATCTACAATGCACCAGAGAAAAAGGAAGAGAGATGCTCACAATCCATATCTCATCAACCCCACCAAGAATGGCAGCTGCCAACTTTGATCGGAAGGGGTTCCACACTCTATATTCCACTTTACTTCCATCTTCATTCTAACAAGAGGAAAAAAAACACAGAGAAACACAGATTATAGTTACATTTCTCGGTCAATGAAAAATAGAACCTTTCATATTTAACACGAGAATGATAGTAAAAGAAGGCAAGGGAGTTCGACAATATTAAGCTCCTGAAACAGGAAGTTCTGAACAGTAGAAAATTGCATTTGTAGCAACAGTTTTCTAGAAGAAAACTCTTTACCTAATTGCCCTAGCAAAAGGAACCTCACATAAATCAAAGAATCAACTCCAAGGCAGATCGTCCTTTACTAATCAAATTCAGGTAGTATCAGTATAGATGGCAAAATATAAACGTTGGCATTCCTAGAACCATCATTAAAAGTCTAAAAACCAGTTGATCCTAGATAAACAAGTTGTTCAACATTTTCTTTCCATTTCTATTTTGAGATTAATTGGAACCTTATCATTTCTAATATTTGAAAACCAATTAAATCGGTGCCAAATGCCTAGCAATCACCTAGCAAGAAAAGTTAAAAAACATATTCACCTGCACAGAGACTCTCTTCTCGTTGTAGACAGCCTCTCCAGGGACCATGTTCTTTGTAACAAGAGCATCTTCTTTGCCCTTAGCAATGAACACCCCCTCATGTCTATGAGGCTCAACCACAACTCTGCTTCCACCTTTCATTCCACCTCTACCACCACCGCGTCCTCTTCCACCACGGCCGCCACCACGCCCTCTCATGGCACTGCCTCTGTCACCACCACCCCTACCTCTTCCTCTCCCTCCATCACCCCTTCCCCCCCTAAATCCGCCGCCGCGACCTGAAAATGACCAAATGCAACCATTAGTCAAACAAAAAAATAAGCGCTCCAACACCGCATGAAGGTCTCCAAGTAGAGCGAAAAATAGCACATTGAAAGCCAAAATTATCAGAGACGGCAGCCTAAAATCAGTCACCATCAGCTGAGAGATTGTCTAATGAAACCGACTCACACGAGTGTAAATCAACAGAATTATCTCAAAAAAAGACAACCTCGGCTCATCCCCAGAGCAGAAAACAACAACCACACACTTTTCTTCCACTACCAAGAATCACAGAACGCAAGCAGGATCAGTATTCCACGAATTTCTACGGCAGCAATCAAAACTTAGTATCATCCTCGGTTGCAAAGACAGCTCAAAAACTGACACGTGGTTGTCAAAAGAAACCCGGAACAAACTTGGGGGAAAAAAAAAAGGGCATACATCGACCACCGAAAGCTAAACTCCATTTCCCTCCATCTCCCACACAGTCGCAACAAGAAGGACAAGGCGAAGACTTACCTCTCTGAGGCGGCCTCATGTTGGTGATGGCTAGCGAGACTAAGGAGAGCTGCTGGTATCAGCTGAGAGATCGATTGACTGAATAAGAGTGTGAAGCTGCAGATTACACCACGAGAGGTCCGGATACGAAAAAGGAGAAGGTAAGGCGAGGTAGGGTTTTTCGAAAAGGGCGGTTTTGTAGTAAGACGGAGGGCTATTTGATTTCCACTCTGCATAATTAAATTCACCCTTTCTCAATTGTCTTCAATAATTAATTTAAAGTGATAGTCCAAATTTATTTACTTTCCGCTTTTTTATTTTTTTTATATTTATGTATAATTTAATTGGCATAATTAGTAATACAACGTGCTTTTTTCTTTATTGTGGATATCTCATCTATCTAATGCAATATCTTTCCTTTCTTAGTTTTTTATTTTACTTCTATAAAAAATCAGCTTTATTTAAAAGAAAATTTTCCAAAAAGTCTAACTCTCTTCTATGTTTTCGAGCAAATTTACATATTAATTGTGAGGTAGAACCAAGAAAGAATTTAATTATTGTAAATAGTTTTATAATATAATCGCATATTTATAAACTTTTAGTTAGTGGTGCATATCACCATCTTTAATGATTTATCTCATATATATATATAGATATAATGAGATGACCTAACCTCTTGAAGAAAATTTAAAATAAAATTACAATTACAATCGCCAACGTGAAACTTTAATACATGAAATTAAATAAAACCAACGTTTTGACAAAGTAAGGTTTTTTTCTAAGTACAAATGAAAGTTCAGTACTTTCAGATTAATGCAAATTAATATCATCCATGGAGTATTTACGAAAAAATATCAAGAAGCCTTAATGTGTATGATCTTTTCACATTGAATTTTTTAGTGCGCTTCTAAATGCTCCTACAATGTCTTGCATGCTCCGTAGAAAATGTCCCCCCAACAATAAAGAAAAAAATACAAATTCCTTGATGTTATAAATAAAGAGACTTGGTTTTTTTTATACAATGAAATTAAAGAATAAAACACATACGCTCGAAAAGGTGAGCTTTTGAGATAGAAGAGATGAAGAGTAAATAACTTATGATTAGAACGATGATAAGGAAGAGACTAAGTTTTATTTTCTATGTAGCAATAAATTAAAATTTGATTTTAACAATGCAAATATGAAAACCGTTAAGGCCGATTTTGTCTATTTGGTAAAAAGGGAGTGGTTGGAATAGCCTCATCTCGTGAAAAATTCTATCCAACTTTATATTATCCTCCACGTGGAATTTTTTTAATCTGAATTTTATTTATACCAATCTGGCTTTATCCTGTCTTAGATGGCAATCAAACACCGAGGATGATTTTCATCATGCCCTCATTTTTATCTTGGTCACCAAATATCCTTCGTGTGCTTAGTAAAAGTCAAAATTTTCTAGTTACGTGAATTTTCTTTTAATTAGAAAGTTTCCTATAAGAATTTCCTTTTGTCGCCTGAAAACAAACCATTAGGATCCACAAAAATGAAAAGTCTGAAAAAAAAATTGTTTGGTTGGGTATTTTCGTTCTACGTACAACCTCAAATTGATTATCCTCGAGCCCATTATACTTGGAGGCCCAATGGCATATAACCCTCTCCCGGTTCCTTATTTTGAACTGACCGCGCCATGAAACTTGAGCGCGAATGGAAGCCAAGAATGGAGCTCAAAAGCAGAACATGGAAATAGGACGAAGAGTTCTAGCCTGAAGCGCAGATGAGCTCGAAAGATCCTGCATTCCAAGTGTTTGGGCAGCGTTCGATCAAGTCGTCGGCCTTCTTTTGTTCTTCGAACCAGTAAGATGAGTCCATTCATGTACCTACCTTTCTGGATCCTTCAAAATTGCTACGCTGTTGACGTTGATGTATGTCTCTGGGTGTTCCTTTTTGTGGTTCTTTCTTGTTGGGTCTCGATCAGAGGCAAGGACGCCAAGGATGATGCAAACGGAGACCAGAAAAAAGTGGGCTGGACGCGAGTCTCTCTGTCTGAGTTTCTCGATCGGAAACTGCAAAGGACCTCCGCGTTGCCAGGCACGGTTCAGGTACCGTTTCGTCTGCAACCTTGTGTTTGGCTGCCGAGAAAGTGAAAGGAAATCTGAAATGCGGTCATGTCCTATTTGGCTGTCGGGACTTGGCGAAGTTATTTTGGGAGTGATGAATGTTACCAGCTCTGTGTGGATATTCCCATTGTTTCCTTGACAGATGTGGTGCACAAGAACCTGAAAGTCGTGTTGACTGTGTTGCCTGTAGAAATCAATCACAACCCAACCGGGCAAATAATGTGGTCTCCCTTTCTAGGTGCATAGGAGGATTCATTTGCTCGTTTCTTTTTCCATTCAATTCATGCCGAATTCACAGGTAAAATGCGTGGATGTCTAGTCTGGGACAATTTCTTCTTTGCAATAGCTTAACTTTTATATGAGCAATTACCAAGCCAGAAAAAGAATGTCGCATTTAGTATTTTAGGGACTTGTCTTGATATGAACTGTTCTTCTACTTATGTTAATCAGGTCAGTATTATTTTCAGCTGGACCCATTTGATTCAAACTCATGCTCCTTTCTGCTTAATAGCCTTAGGAATATGATATTTTCTGGGCTTCTCAGGGGCCTGAATAATGAATTGATTAAGAGAGGGAAGCACTTTCCTTGGCAGGGCAAGGCGAAGCCGTATTCGACAGTCCTGGGCTCTAGAGACGTAAGCAAGTTGGGCGATCTGCCAGACTGCAAAAGAAAGCATCGGTGGAAAAGAAGAACAGTGTTGATAAAGCCGTCTTTGAGCAGTTCAAGCTTACTTGTAAAGAAAGTGGAGAAGATTGTCATGTTGCAACCAGCTCCAATACGGCCGGAGACTTGGGAGAAGATGAAAGTAGAGAGTCCAGAAAGAGAAGGAACCCTTTCGAAGGTTGGTGCTTTAATCTCAGTTCTCACCCTTTAACTGGGTACTTTCAATTGTTCTCACAATGTTTTTGGGTGATCTAATGCAACAAATGAAGCAAAAATTGGTCCATTATCTCCAGATTTGGCGCTACAAGTATGAGTCTAGTCTAGCATTAAGGGCCTCCACGTATAACTATAGGGCTAGCAACTTATAAAATCACCATTTGTAGTTTTTACTATCCATCAGCAGCAATGCGAAATAAGCTCTGCTAATTGAAGATAAAAAGTTCAGAGGGCATTGAAAGAGAGTGAATAAGCCAGTCTACGACTGATTAGATGAGAGCAACCTACCTATCTGACGTTGCAGTAAAACCAAAACTCTTTCTGGGCACATGTGCTGAAAATGATGGGCGTTTAAGCCCCATGTTTCCTCAGCTGTTGACAGATAGAGCTTCTCTAAACTGGGAAAAGTATGATGCAAAACCTTGAATAGAGCATAAAAGCTGCATAATCAGCTTCCACGGCAAATCAATTGTCGAGGGGATCGCGAGATCATTCCTTGAAGAGCAAAACTGGAACTGCATCCTGGTTTTTTCAGTGGTTTCGCATCCACGTTCGCCAATTGTTAGTGGCATGGTTAATCCTATGCTTGCACACGCAAGTGAAATCTGAATTTACGACAGCGGTGTTATCTCGTTCGGCTAGACATAAATATTATGCCAATCTTCTCAGCTTTTGAAATCATAAAATACAACGCCGACGATATGGCCAGTAGATTTTTTTAACCTAACGTGTTGAACTTCGCACTTTTTCCCCCTCTTTCATTACCACGTGGTATTTCTTAAAAACAAGAATTGCTTGGTGAATGACCCAGATGAATACTGGAAAGCATGATGTAACGAACTTTCCCAGCAAGCCTTGCCTTAGTAGAGATGATGACATCTTAGAATGCCCCGATCCTATTAGTGTATGCTTCTTACTGTTCGAGATATATTCATAACTTGCTCCATGTATTATCTGCAAGGTGGAATTGTCGCTCCTCTGAAGCGTGTCGTAGTTCTGGGACAAGCTCCAAGTCTGAAGCAGCGAAGGAACACACAGAGTACTAGCCAGAAAGAGAAAAGAAGGCCTCTCTATAACCACTGTAAGCCTTTAAACTCTCCTACCAATCAAAGCATCAAAACCGCGTCATCTCGATATGGTTCTCATTCGATGAAGTTTTCTTGCACGGAATCTGAAATGTTTTTCCTGTCAAAACCGGGAAGTTTTGGCAATGACTAACCTGTTCAGGCAAATTTTTGCCTCATTAACTCTGCTGCCAGATGCAAATGGTGGAGGCTTTTGGGACGGTGGCATGGAAGGCTTTGAGAGCGAGGAGGTGGGGACGAGTGAAGTGTGGGAAGGAGTGGGATCTACCACAATAGGTGGCATAGATTGGCACTGAACGGACAACTGTTGATTATGTTTTGATCTTCTCAATCTGCAATGCCTTCAAATCGTGTATCCCTCGTTGGGATATCAAGCATGCTTTTAAAGTCCTCGTTTGGTTTAATTCTTCAAGCATTTTTTTGTCTCCCCACTCACTAGTCACCGTCACCAAAACGATATTTATTTATTTATGAATTAATATCACAAAAAATTTCAAATTGATATACTTATGATAAATTTATTTCAAGTTAATTTTTTATCACAAAAAATTCAAATTGGTATATATGTGACAAATTTATCTTTTGCTAGTCTCCGTTAAATTTTATCGTCAAATTGCTAAGTTCGATGTGACGTGATGGTTGATAAGTGTATTAGTTTAAGGTTTTTACTATCATTTTTATTAATTTTGGGTTTTTCGTTATATTAACTCAATTTGACCGAAATTAACAGATAGTAAATTTATCATAAGTATATTAATTTGAGACAAATTTATTTATATGTATTATTTTGAGAGTTTTTGTAATAAAAAATTAGTTTGAGGAAAATTTATCTATACTAGTTTGAGTTTGTTGTGGTATTAACACTTAATTTACTTGTTCAACTCATTTGTTTTACTAAAAATGGGGTGTTTCGAAATTTTTTAGCACCTTGATTAATTCCCGCGTGATGCAGGTCTCGTCTTAGTCAAAAGTAATTTTCACGTTTTCAAATTTAAAGATGAGGGTATTGTAAGACTAAAGTGGTGGTATCGTTGTTTATACAGGGTCCACCGCATAGCGTGAGAACTATCCATCTGGGGAACAAATCATAATTGCATGAATGTTAAATGGAAATAGCCATTTTTGTGCCATAGTTTTAGAACTTTTACTTGTAATTTAACGTTGTCCGTTATTTTTTCTAGGGAAAATTCTAAAGAAAAGTCTAAAGTGCATTCATTTTCTTCAATAAGAGATTGAAGTGGATCTTATTTCAAAAAAGAGCATGAAGTGCCCTCTTACTTCAAAAAAAGACCTAATCAAGGGAATTTTGGTAATTTCCTCTTTTTCTCTTTTTTCTTTTTCATTTTTCCTTTTTTTTTTTTTTTTTTTTGCCTAACTTCTCGCTAGAAGCCGACCAAGCTAGCCACTGGCAAGGACTTGATCTTTCCCATCGTTCTTGATCTTTTCTTGCTTTCCATTCATTGTTGGGCTTAATTTTGCAAAGCATTCGCGTATCATGATCGTGGGTCCTGATTTCCCTTTCGAGTTCGTGTCTGTTTGCCGAGCTTCATTCAATCCCTCGTTGTCTTCGAAGGGAAAGTATGTATGCATTTCTTGAGTTGCTGCAAATGTGTCCTCTGTTGTGAAGAGGAAGATGTTCATGAATATCACCAAGCTCAAAGAGATCTTGGGTATAGCGGTTCACTTCTTTATCGAATTCGCAATTGGTTTATCGCCCATGCATCATAATCGAGAATGTGAATCGCAACCAGAGATTTCACAGTCATTGCTTTGGAACACCCATAGGCCGTCACCTCTCAGATTCACGCCTCCCTCCTCATCATCCTCGTGTTGCCATGTTGTCATGCACAATCCAATGTCCAGAGATTCCATCTGGCCGAAAAACGAGCCAAATGTGACCAGGACTGGAAGTGGCCTAACCGGGTCTTCTTAGATCACATCTCCTTTCAAAGCACTCCTTCAATTTCTCCAAAACCATCACCAGATCCGGCCAGCGAGAGTGAGCGGAGCCCTCCGCTCGCCTGAGCCACAGTAGCCCCTGCCAGATCTGGCCGGCGAGGGCAAGGGCACTTGTCGCTTGGCCCTTAGCTCCCTCAACTAAGGCCAGTGACGGCAGCCCTCGCCATGCCCAAGTGAGGCCCTTTTCGGCCTTGTCAGTAACTGGTTTGGCCAGCCACCATTGAGAAGCTAGGAAAAAAAGAGAAAAGGAAAGAAAAAAAAAAACAAGAAAAAAAGAAGAAGAGAAAATGACAAAAATTTCATTTGTCAGGCTCTTCTTAGAAACAATGTAGGCACTTTATGCCTCTTTTTTGTAATAAGATCCACGTCAGACTTTTATTAAAAAAAAATAAGGCCACTTTAAGCATTTAGTTAAAATTTTCTTTTTTATTTTAGTTTCTGAAATTTTTGAGTTGAATATAATGTCATTCCCTGGTTAAGCGTAGCATCAAAGTCCCGTGTTTTTATTTGGCCGAGAGATGACTTGACTATAGAGTAGCATCAAGGCATTTTGTTTTTTTTTTTTTTCTGATTTTTCTCCTTCTTTTCTTGGGCATTCATGTCCTCCACCACCCACTCACGATCGCGAGCCGCAATCTTCCATCACCATCCCCAACATCGCGCCGCCCCGCTGTTCACCGCCATCGCCACCACTGAATTGTCCATCAATCCCCCCATTCACGCCTCTCCCTTTCTGTTGGGACGACTAGAATCTTCGCTCAATTAATTAAGAACATGCATGATAACAGTTATATTTTCTTGTTTTACATGTTTAGAATAGAAATCTATTTGGTAGAACAATTTCATTTTCTATTTTATGGATGAATTTTTGGCCCAAAAATATATTTGGAGCAAAAAAAAAAAGAAGTAAAAATTTCCTAAATTTCTATTTTTGAATAGAAATAAAAATAAGAATTTTTCTCAATGCTCACTCTATCTATCTGTCTCACGTGTGGTCTCCCTTTCTCTCATGTCTCTGCTGTTGGTCACCCGCTGCCCACTGCCGGTCACCATCCGCAAGTCGCCGATCTTCAATCCCCGACTCTCATTCGTTGTTCGCCTGTCTTCGATCCCCAACCGATGTCCGTCGATCTCTACCGTTGGTCACTCGCTGCCTACTGTCGGTCGCCATCCAAAAGTCGCCGACCGTCATTCGTTGTTCGCATGTCTTCGATCCTCGACCAATGTCCGTCAGTCTCTGCCATTGGTCACCCGCTGCCTACTACCGATCGCCATCCGCAAGTCGCTGATCTTCAATCCCCGACTGTCATTCGTTGTTCGCTGTCTTCGATTCCCGACCGATGTTTGTCGGTCTCTGCCGTTGGTCACTTGTTGCCTACTGCCGGTTGCCATCTACAAGTCGTTGATCTTCAATTCCTGACTGTCATTCGTTGTTCGCCTGTCTTTGATCCCCGATCGATGTCCATCGGTCTCCGGCCCCTAACCGTCGTTCACCAGTCATCATTCTTCATTCACTAGCCATCGTTCGCTGGTCTTCGATCCCTAGCTATTGTTCACCCTCCGCCATTCGTTGTTTGCCGGCTACTCGCTACCATTCATTGTTTGCGAGTCACCAGTCATCGTCCATCAATCACCCAATTGTACAAAATCTTATGTTGTTATCAAACATGTGTCTTTACTCAGAAACTTGTTCATAGAATAGAAATAGAAAAAGTCTATTTCTTCATAAAAATAGGGCTTGAAAAGAGAATGATTGTCATTCGCGTCCTAAGTACGGTGTCAGACGAGCTTGTGCTTGCTATACCTTTAGGCGGCCAGGTTGTTGGCAGTGATGGGTTTGAGCGTCGAGCCAGGTGGTGGTGGATGCGGTAATGGGTGGTGGTGCTAAAGACGCAGGGATTTCTTAACGCTGGCTGAGCTTTTTTCTGTTCATAAGAATAAGTCATTGGGCGTTGAAAAATGAGGAACAAATGTGGACATGGCTTCGACCAAAAAAAAAATGTGGACATGGGGAAGCATTTTGAGTGTTTGATTGGACATGTAAGATGCCAACTTGAACACCAAACGGCGGATGATTGTTATTATATTGGACATTAGCAATTTCTAGTTTTTATTTAACAAAGGGACGATATTGAAACAAAAAAAAATTGAAAATTTTTAAGGACTTAATTGAATAAAAAATTTAGAGAATATATTGGACATCAAACAAAGTTCAGGATGATATAACACTAATATTAATTCATGATAAACTCAACGGGACAATTTACATCTTCAATTACAATTTAGATTGAATCTTTCCTCTTTCTCCTTCAAATTTTTTTGTTTTTGTTTAAAGATGAGTGGACAACCTTGGAAATGTTAATGAAGAGAAAAAATAAGGAACTTAGTTCTCGTCTGCTGGTTTGGGTGTCTCCGGCAGGTTTCCAAGGATTGCGGGCTATCCGTCCGTCCGATTGGCCTGATTTTCGGTAGCTGGGGTCGTCGGCCCCTATCCTCCTCATTGTCTGATGGGATTTAGGGTGGTGCATGCTGCTGTGAGCAATGACAAATCTGTGAAGAGCTGTAATGGCAGAAAACCCTACTTCTCGCGGGGCCTCTTCCTTACGCCCGCCCTCGGCGGGAATGGAGAAGGACAAGCGGGCTCCTGCAGCCTCTCGGAATCCCTCAATGGATCGTCCCAGGTCCTGTGATGCCCGTGTGGGAACACATGGCCGGGGCAATCCTGAGAAGAGAAACGCCGCCTCCGTGGAAGGGAACCCTTCTCACCCGGTTGCTCGTGGAGACATTCCCGCTCCACGGGAAGTTTTGGGTGCCGGGAAAGAGAAGCAATCCCATACCCATCGACGCCTCTCGATAGAAGGTCGCAAGATACCCGGCGGCCGTCCAAGCTCTTCTGAAGCTCTATCGATTAGGGCTGAATCTGCATAGCTTGTGGTAGTGCCAGCGAAAGCTTACCCACCTCCTACTGCGAAATCTTCTCGTCGAAGCCGTAGCAGGGGTCGCTCCAGAGCTCCTCGCCCTGTGAATGCTGAAGCTCCCCCCACGGCTAAGCGCTCGTGGGCTGCTATAGCTAAAGCGGCTGAGAAAGGTTACTCTCTTTCTTACATTCCTCCTATCAAGGTAATGGTAGCTCGGCCATTAGAATTCCTGATGAAATCCTTGAGGATTGTAACCCCAAATGGAAGGCTTGTCTGGTTGGGTACTTTGTTGGGAGGAGACTCCCTTTTCAGCTAACAGAATCGGTCGCTAAAGGCTTATGGGGGGGCTCAACTAGTGGATGTTGTTGCTAATGCTAATGGTTTTTATTTTTTTTCACATCCCGAATGATGAGTATAGGCGGAAAATCCTGAATATAGGTCACATAACGGTCTCTCGGATTCCATTGATGTTGCAGCAATGGCACCCCAGATTGGTGCTCAAAAGAGACCAGCATTATTCTATGCCGGTGTGGGTTAGACTTTCAGGTATTCCGAATGCCTTGTGATCAGCTAGAGGCATTAGTTTGGTGGCGAGTGATGTTGGTAAACCTCTCCATGTGGATCTTCCTACGGAGAAGATGAGTAGAATAGCTTATGCTCGGGTATGTATACAAATTAAGGCAAACCAGAATTTACCTGATACTGTCCAAGTTTTACTTGATGAGGATATGGAGCCTTGCTCTATCTCGGTCCAATATGAGTGGAAGCCAATCTCTTGTAAGAAATGTGACATCTTTGGCCACCAATGTCAGCCTACAAATGCTGACCCTGGCTTGCCAATGCTTCTGTTGTGCCTGCTGATGCTACGATGCCTGCTGTTGCGGTTGGGAATGACATTCGGGATCCTGACCAGCACATATCCTTGGCTAAGGATGTCAGGAATCGAAGCACTAGTGCTTCTAGGCGCACTTCCCCTGCACCAGTCACAACTAAGGCTCATTCCCCTGTTGTGCGTGGGAAAAAGCCTAATCCCAAGAATGCAGCTATCCCTATCGTTGAGGCCCTTGCTGTTATGGCTGACCAGTTGGGATCTTCTTCTTCATCCTCCTCGTCTGACCCAGAGGAAGTTGGTCAGGCTGCAAGTGAAATTGGGAGTGATGAGGACTCTCCTTCCCCTGCCCCCCCTGTCACTCGGCGCAGGTCTTCCCTAGCACATGCACGTGAACCAAGAGGAACTTCTAATCCTACCCCTACTTCTCCGG
>JAGVVM010013488.1:0-15883 GCA_019149425.1 Psidium friedrichsthalianum
TCAAAGTTCATTAACTGATAAGTGACACTTGAATTCATGTTGACTTAAAGTCAAGAATTTTCTGCTACTCAGAGGGTTTTTAGAGAGCCCCTCTTGTTCTTTGGAACTGAGCGTTCAAGTGATCCCAATATCTCTTTCGCCGTTCTTATCCTCACTTAATTCATAGCTAGACGGGATTTATGAGAGTTCACAAGTAATCTCTACAAAAATCTTTCATCTTTGTTCCATTGATATTCGTTCCACATCTTCGACGGTAGAATGCAAAATCACTCAAAACAGTGTAGAATTTTCACGTTCTTTCATGCCAAATTGAACATGTATTTCAACCATGATTCAGTGAATCAAATGATTGCAGCTTTATAATATCTAGGACTATTGCTTTGGCCATTAATTTCAGAGCAAAGTGTTTAGAAGAGTGCACCTTGGAGTCCTCAAAGCTCATAGAGTCCGAATAAACACCCCAACCTGCATCAAACTGCTATTAGAGATGAATTTGCCAAAACAGACCTCAAAAATGGATCCGTAGCACCCAAACACCTTAGAATGAATTGGCCCTCGTCCGAAACTGTCGCTGGAAACTTTCGATTTCCGTATCTCCGCCGTTCCGATCTCCGTTTGACACGACGTGACCACTCAAACGATGTCGTATTGACGAGTGAAACCACCATCCATATGTGGTTTTCACCCTCATGCGAAGCTTCGTCTTGACCAGATCTTCAAGTCGACAACCAACTTACTCGCAATCCAAAATCCCTGACACATCTGAACATATACTTCAAGATTGTTGGAGGCGTTATTGGTTTTGCGCAAGAGCAGAAGATGACAACAACAGTCTTTGCAGAAAAGAGTTTGAGAGAAGAGAACCTTTTGTCGTGCGAGGTTGCTTGAGTATTACACCAAGAGACAATCAAGATTTTGTCTGACAAATGTCAATCAACAGGTGTTTACCTCCATCGTAGGAAACCCTAACAGAGTTTAATATGCGAGTTATTGGCTCTAGCCCCATAAACCCGCTATTTCCAAACCTATTTGGGCTTGTATTGAAATCTATTATTTGGATTATACATCTGGTAGCAAAAAATAGTTATATCCCACAATGTACACCCATCAAAAGTTATGACCACATACTCCCAGCTCCGTTACCTAGCACAACCCAACGGTAAGGCCACCAATGCCAGGAGTCGCTTTGGAAATTGCTTTAGTAAACTAACAAGAATGCAGTATAAATCACATACCCAGTTAACAGCATGGGTCCCAAGTAAGAACAAAGAAATATAAGTGACTTACACGTCATCAATGAAGTTTTAACAACACGATACATTACACATGTTATTTCCTCGGAATAACACGCATCTCCATACTTGTTTTTCGGCTGCCCATTGAACGTACTCTCAGCGTGCGTGTTGCCATTGTGCTGGCGGTGATTCCTTAGTAAGTCGCAGGTGCCAGGCAGGCTAATACCTACAAAGAATACCACCAACTTCAGACAGCACAAGATTGATGTCGTTCTAAACATATCATCCGCATAACCTGCATCTACATGGGAACGAAAACAAGCTAGTGAGCGAAGAACATTGCAGACATCAATTAGTCTAGTATTATCGCCAAATTACCTCTGCTCCGGTCTCTCACGCCCACAGCACTAAGGTTTACAAAATTTACTAGGAAGTTGACGCGCTCGAGAAAAAGCTTGATCATAGGCACATAAACGGGCCGAAACCACCTTTTCTCTATTAAGGGCCTCATTTACATATTGTAAATTGAGAAATTTCATTTGAAAAAATTATGGCGCTAAACGCTCACTGAGGGCATTGCCTATAATCCTCTCTTTCCACATGAGGCCAATCCAAACGGATCCCAAAGGCTGTCAAGCCCCAAATCTTAATTCCATATCAGTTCACTAATTTATCATCAAACAAACCTGGCGCTGCTCTCCCCTCCTCTCTCTTCAGACCCCAAATGAAAATATGTGAGGTCATGAGATAATCTGTCAATTTATCTTTATATTACAATTCGTTAAAAGAAAACTTTCTTCCACACTGCCTTCCAGATCCGGTCACTGGGGAATGATTAGAATACAAGTTTAGCCTCAATTTTTCTACCAACTGATCTGTTCTCAACATTGGACACCATGAACATTCTTCGAAAAAGAGATGGTTGCCATATATTTAAAGGATTAGATACAGTTCCCCTACTGATCTCAATTTTACCACTAATCCTATATTACTTGATGATGTTTTAGACTACAAAACACGTCAAGATTGGAATCCTATCCTTGTAAAATTTTGTAGACCACTCACACAGTTCTAAAATTGTGTGAAAAGCTTAGGTTGATAGATGAGAGATTACTTTATTTAGATATTTTGACTCTATCTTAATGCGTAGACTAGATTTTGACCTAAGACTTAGCTTGAAAATATATGATAAGGGTTGCCTAGCAATTTTTTCCCATCTTACGAAGGGATTGTTAGTGTGAAAATCTAAGATCATATAGCTGTTGACACTAATTTGACTACTTATTTAGTCATTTATTGCATAGAAAATTAGAAATCTCTCCTGGCCTCTAAACAGAAAATTTACCAACTTGCATCTAGATATTAGGAGCATTTGCTTGTTAATAGACTTGGTGGTGGATGGACTTAAAAGTAAATGTTTCTGAACTTAGTCAGTTGGATTAAGCCCATATAAATTAAGCTTGAACGGACACTGTGAGGCTCTGAACTTAATTAAACCCATGAGGATTGAATCAAGCCCACTATTTCTTTAATATGACCCTGCTTGGATAAGAATAAGAACCTAATTTTCACTATAAATAGACATTAAGGGTGCGTTTGGTTCGGCTTTGGGAAATATCTTTGAAGAAATGCAAAGGCCTTTGGGCGAAAGTGGGTTTTGCAATGTAATTAGTATTTGGTAAATTGTATTGAAGAACATTGGGATAACTTTATAGCTTGGCTTAAATAGTGTATGCGTCTTAATTTGTGTGGTATGATGGAATCAAATCTACATTAGTTGGTTATCCAGCAATTTCGCCGTGTTGTAGAGGTTGTTAGTGTGAAAACCGAGACCATATTACGGCAAAAAAAATATTTATTCATCTATGGCAAGTGGGAGGAAATATGCTTTTTGAGCATATGGCTCAAAATTATTTAACGTGAATTGCATATGACTAAATTGAAATTGATTTTCGAATCTTTATTATGCTCGTTGATAATGACAATGGATATTCTTTCTCGCACTCAATTCCCCTTAAAAGACTCAAATTGTCAGATTTTCTATTGTACACATGCATCATAGTCACAAAACCCCATGGAAATGGAGATGGCCGCCACCACCTACCTTCACCCCAGACAACCTCGAGAATCTCTCATTTGTTTAAGAAGACAGAAGATGAAGCCGTCCGAGCATGTGATGAGAAAGCATGCGTGCATTCACTCGATAATATGGTCTTTGTCCTTGGAGAAAGAGACGGAATGGCTGTGCTTGTCTTCTTGTTTTGTCAGCTGTATAACATCATAGACTCGCGTGCATTATGATAAGCTTACTGATATGCAATTAAATACGAACTGACGGATCATACACAATGAGAAAGAGACCTAAAGGGATTGGATTTGTGTTGGACACATATAATCAAAAGCGTTGTCCCAGATTTAGATAAGAAATCTTCCTGTCCATTAGAATTTATGAATCGCACCCCATTTAATCCACTTTAATGGTGAAGAACACAACCTCAACATTTGAAAGGCATAGGTTACCAGGAACCGGTTCCAAGACCTATTTTTTGGATGGTCCGGTCCGGTTTAGTTAGTTTCTAGGTAGAACGATTCGGTTGCACACCTCTAACAACTGAGCAAAATGCTAAAATGAGTTTCCAAGGAGGGGCAACTTAATCTTGACTCGACCAGACATGGCGATGGCTCTTTTTGGCGTGTCTAGCCTCACAGCAAAAACTACTATAATTTGCAGATGCTCTGCATTCAATCAATGAATAAATATAGTTGGTTTTTCACTGATAAGACGTTGTATAATCTTCATGCAGTATAGTTATGTGTCGTGGGGCCAAAAAATCAATTATACGTATTGCAGCCTAAAATGTACTTCTAACTACCGCTGTAAAAGATCACCGATCCAAATAAAAGATATACGAGGACTTGGGGAAATTGTCCAAAAAGTCAAAACCTTTTTTTTTTTTTGCCAATTCAATCCTAACCCTTTTAAGTTTGCCAATTGAATTCTAGACCTTCTCACTTTTTGTCATATGAATCTATTGGGTCAATTTTGGCTTGAAATTATTGACGTGGACACCGGCTCTACGTGGCACCGATATGGCTCTGACTTGGACCAATTCTTGATAATATTTTAATTATCTTAATATTATTTTTTCATTTTTTTTTCCTTCGTTTTTTTCTTTTCTTGTATCCCTTGTTCTTAGCAACAGGTGAGGGTTGGCCCTCACCGGCCGCTGAGAAAGTAAAATCAAGAGGGAAAAAAAAACCAAGGAAAAATTAAATAAAAAAATCAGAAAAATTAAATACATTAAAATATTATTATAAATTGTTCACTTTAGACGTAAGAATTTCTTGCTAAAATTAGTCGAATGGACTCAATTGACAAAAAGTGAAGGTTTAGGATTCAATTAGCAAACTTAAAAGGTTTAGAACTGAATCAGTAAAAGTGCAATAAGTAGAGATTTTTTGGGCAATTTTTCCCTAAAGACAACGCATATGAAGTAGCAAATCACAATACCTTAAAGGAAATTTATTATGAGAGGAAACAAAAATGCGGGATTATCTAGACACTGAATGTGCCTGTGGTCATATTGAGTCCACTATGTGCAGCTTTTGGAAGAAGTGAAGTATTGGTACCTTTAAAAAAAAAAAAATAACAGATACTCATAAACGAGTGAAACGTAAATGAATTGGTGCAAGCTATAAAAGAATGAGTGTAAAGCCAAAAAAAAAAAAATTCGCTTAAGTGCATTGAAAGTCTTAAAACTTCGCATAGAAGTGTAAATGGGTCTTAAAAACTTATAAAAATTTCAATAAAATCCAAAAAACTTGTTACGAAAGTGCAATAAAAGTTCTAAAACTTTTAAAAATAATGCAACCAAATCCTAAAATTGTCATGAAAGTGCATCAGGTCCTAAAATTTTCAAAACATGCAGCAATGCAAGGGCTTAATTGGACTAATATGTCAAGTTTTTAGGCTAATTGCACTTTTAAAAAGTTTTAGGACTCGAAATGCACTTTTCTGACAAATTTAAGACTTAATTGCTCTTTTGAAAATTTGAGGATTCAATTGCCCGTTCGCTCGGAAATTTCTTTCGGACTTCTGACACACTTAACCTGGACAATCTAACCTGGACCAAACTGAAACCATTAGAAGCCTGTCGTGTTACTTACTAGCTGACCCAAAAAGACCTGAAAATCTTTACTCGATCCATTTGGGGTTTCAATTCTTTTTTAGACCCCTAAGCAAAACGACCAATGTCTGCATTAGTAAGCTATAGTTACTAATCAGTCAATTAGTAAGAAATGTGAACCTGGGACCATATAACCAAAAGAATAAACTTCATGAATAGGGAATGATTGTCCATAGCAAGTGTGAGGAAGCACCACCATAAGGAAAAAAAAAAGTGCAAGAAGAGAGAAACCTATAGTCATCTACACGCTTAAGAGAAGTCTTGGTCTTTTGTTGTTTCTATGATGTCCGATGATCTTTAGCCAACGTGAAGGAAACGTCAATAGCAAAATATTCCTGTCTTTGATTGACGAACAAGCCTTATCATGCAAATACGTAGTGAATTTCCTCAACAGGCCTAACATTCATAGCAACACCATCGCATTTATGTTAACATAAAAGCCCAAATTGGAATTATTTATGTTTTGAAGTCAGTAGCTTTTTATTATGAAGTTACTAGCCTGACAGTCTGACAGTAATGCCAATCTCCTAATCAATGAATGTTCTATGCAAAATATGCGATGATAATATGTGAATCTACTATTGAAATTATATCGTCCCTAACAGTATAATTATGAAAGCGTTTCCCTTTTCTTTATGTTTCTTTGGCTTTTGCCAGGCAATTTCAAGTAAGAATGCGACACCAAAGCAAAGAAAGATGACTCCAAGTGGAAAGTCTTGGTCGACAAAGTAATTGTCTAGACCCAAAGCGATCAGATGCATTGGATTTGAGTTGGACCCACGTGATCAACCACGTTGCCCCCGGTCCGTGCAAGAGATTTTCCTCCGTCGGTGCATTATCTTTTTTTAATGAATCAAACTCCACTAAATCAATTTTTCTGAAGAAAAACACAACCTAATAATTTGAAAGGCATAATTTACCATGACATATAGAGAAAAGTCAGCACTAATAAGAGATCTAAATATAGAACTTCAAAGATTCTCATCAGACTTCGGTGATTACCAAACTTAAGGTTGCTTACTAAAGTTGTATGAGTGGTATTATTGAGTTGCATGTATGAGTTGTATTAAAAAGTCTCACATAGAAGAATTGATGTCATATGAAGCAATTAATACATCATAATTGGCTTAAACTCATATTAAGCACCTATGAGAGGAAGTCCCACTTCTCTTGGGAGAAGCCAACCTACTCTGTATATAACCTTCAGGGCTATCCTCACCTCACAAGAGCTCTTTTGGGGACGGAACTTTAGTCAGTATCGGAGCTAGGTTTGGTGGATCTAGGTGCATGTTAAGCACTTGTGGAAGGGAGTCCCACATCTCTTGGGAGAAGCTAACCTACTCTGCATATAACATTTAGGGCCACCCTCACCTCACAAGAGCTTTTTTGGTGAAGAGAACAGGTCCTACAAGATATGTTGACGGGTTCGAACTTGGACTTGCTCTTAGCGATATCCCATGCGTGCTCCCAACAATCTACTAACTCACATGTGCAATTACCAATGCAAAATGAATACCTACCAATCTTTCGTATTCTCAAAGTTGTAATATACAATGTAGATGAACAATTTATCAGAAGATCATCTTTTCTTTATTTGTGAGAAGATGATCTTTCATTTTTTTTTCCTTATGTTTATTTGGATACCACAATTTGTCTCTTTCATTGTAGCTAATGATGTATACTCACAATACAAGTGATGACATAGTTAAATAGCTCAACCGTGATTGAATACATTATAGGAGCACTCTTGATGAAACCTTTTGAGAGGCAAAATTGTCAAAAAGTCCTAAACCTTTCACACTTTTACCAATTCAGTCCTAAACATTTTAAGTTTGTCGATTCAGTCCTAAAGCTCCTAGTAAAGGAATTGTGGAGGTGGGGCCAGGGAGTATCAGGTCTTGGGTTCGATAACTGTGATGGTTGCACGCACATATACATAAAAGAGAGAAGTAAGACAAAAAGAAAAATAGACACGTGTTGCACGAATCAAGCGATCGAAGAATAAATAGGCAGAATAAGAAAATAAATAGGACACCAAATGTACGTGGTTCGGTCGTAGAGATCTATTTCCATTGGGAGAGCAGAAATGAATTTCGCTGTGGAACATGCAATGCAACGGAGATTACAAATTACACTTGAGTCACTCAAACACTCTCAGCGTTTCCCATCCCCTATTAAATATCGCACACAGTGTTTATGCCCCAATTTCTCATGAAATAATTTCTCAATCTCAGACGGAGTTAATACATCTTACCACAAGATTTTGACTTGATCACTAATTAATGATGAATGTAATTCACGAAGAAAGTCCACGAGAAATATACACCGTCAAGCGCTCGAACGGCAATTCAAGAACTCTTCTTGGACATAATTTGAAGAGGACCCTCTCTGCCACTTTTTATCAACAACGGTGTGTGCAGAGCATGAACCAGGGGAGTTTATATATCGACTCTCTTAACCTTCACCGAATCAAACAAGGAAATATATTTCTTGTTTATTTCTTTTCTTCTCTAACCCAAAGAGCTTATCCGCATTTTCCCTTTTTTGAAATTTTGTATTCACGGTCAAAGTCCATCATCACAATGGACACCAAAAGTGGAAATAGGAAACTTCGTAGAAGGAAAATCCACGCGCTTTGCTTTGCTCGATATCAAACATCCAGAAATCTCCAACTTTTGGATTGTTCCTTAATCAACGGGGTTCATTAGACATTAACTCGGGTCAGGTTTCATTCACAGGCTAAAACTCGAGACATATTATAACATCCTATATTTCAAATGAATCATTAAAACGTGTGCATAAAATTGCATGCAAACGGTCTATTTCATCCTTAGTTTGAGGATTTTAACTATCAAAATCTCTCACTAACTATCAAACCAAAAGTGGATTTATTCAATGTGCATAATCAGAAAATGCTAAAGATTCCAACCATTCTAGTCACCCAAATGAAGGCATATTTTTTATTATGTCCTCAATCAAACGACCCAAAAACAAGTAAGAAGAGCCACCATCAACCAACGTCTTCCTACTCTTCTCACTCGCCTCCTTCACCCTCTTCCGCCTCTCGTTGCCGGTCTCCTCCATTAACTTCCTTATTCCACCCTTTATTTCATCCGCCGTCAAGACGATGTCACTCTCCATCCATGAATCCATCCTGTAGTCCATCTTGATCTCTGACGCAAGGCCCAGCTCCATCACCAATTCAAATGCGTTGAACTGTTGTTCTGAGTACAGGGCCATGCCGCCATTGCCACGCCAAACCATATGCTCTCCAAGATGGAGTTCCATCCGCAGTGCGACACAAAACCTCCGATTGCCTGGTGGGCCAGGATCGCAGCCTGTGGAGCCCATCCGATCACTCTCCCGACGTCGGCAGTTCGGTCTAGGAACCCCTCGGGCAAGAACTCCGTGGGGTCCGTGTAGTCACACAATAATTGAACCTTGCCTGTTAGAGCCGGCCGTCGTAGCGACCACAAGAAGTGGTGCCCGCTCTGCTCCAGCGCGTAGGCTATCTCCTTCACCTGGTCCTTGCCGAAGCTCCCCCAACTCCCAAAGCACAGGAAAACCACCGATGAATGCAGTTGCTCGTCGAGCCACTCGATGATGTCATCACCTCCACCGTGAGCCTTCTTTTCAGCCTTCCCCTTCAGATTTAGTATGGGCCCCACCGGGTACACCTCCGGCGCCCCGAGGCTCGTCAAGGACCTCACTGCATGCGGTTCGAGCTCATCGAACGTATTTACGATAATGCCCTTTGACGCTCTCATTTTCCTGATGTGCTCTAGGACCAGTCGGGACGCCTCCTTCTTCAGAACCACAGGGGGTAAGACCTTGGCTGGCAACGGGTGCGCGAAACCCGGGAACTCCAACTCATCGGTCCCGTCCTTAAATTCAGTTATGTCCACGTGGTGCTTGTCTTGGAGGGACTGGAGGTGCAGCATAATGCCTAGGAAGGCAGCGCTCGACGCGTAGAAGACATAGGACGGAACGCGAAACTCGTCCGCCAGGTCAATCATGGCGATGCATAACATGTCAAGAACGAACCCCGCAAGCTGCCTGGTCGAGTCGGCGAGCTCGGTCACAGCCCGCTTGACATGGGCCTTGTTGCTTTCAATAAAGAGGGCGCGGAAATTGCCCCAGCAGATCCCGGCGTCAGTGCTCTCACGCGGAAGGTGGATGAAGCGGATGCGATCGGAGGCCACGGTGGTGGCGAGCGAGTTCGTGTATGAACTGACGTTAGAGTCAAACGGAAGCTTCATGATGAGGACAGTGACGGAGAGGCGAGGGTCACGGTGGACGAGGAGCTTGGCCATCTCGACCATCGATACGAGATGGCCCATGCCAGGGTACGGGACGAACACGAGCTCGGCAAGGGTCATGGCGACGTAGCGAATTACCTCCTGGCCTCAAGTGAGTTTTTGGGAGTTCTGTGTATGGAGAAGGCGAATGAAGCTCGAGGCCTTTTATGGTGATTATTATTTAGACGACGTGTTGAGAGGTGGTTGACTTCTTCACTTTCGTCATCTTTTATTTGGTTTTTATTATCAGGGTATATAGATTCTCCATTGTTCCTCCTATACATCTTGCCGTAACCGAAATTATACTAGAGGGGAGCGAGCAAATTCAAACTAAACAAAAACATGACATTTAACTCCATTTCGGATATGTGACAAATGGAATATTTCAAGCTTTGTCATCCTAAACCTCTCGCTTCATGTCTTTCTGAAGCTTTGTCTCCAACAAATTTATGCTTTGGCTTATGTCTTGAGTGGAACAATGCTATTAGTATAGTATAGGCGGATTCAAAATTTACCGAATTAAGGTAGATATTCTCATGACGAATTTCTGAAATTTTAAGATGAACATTTTTAACGAAAATCTTGAGATGTTTAGTATCGAATAATTGTTATTCAAGATGAACATTTTATGCGTTTTGTTGCATTTTTTCTTATTTTTTCTTTTGAAGGAATAAAGAATGACTATGGGGAATACTTATGGCTGTCATGCCCTTAACATAAATAATGCACATGGGGAAGGTGAAACCAGAGTGCTTCCCAAGCCATTAGGAGTGCGCATGATAATCAATCTATTTCTAAAATCAATTTTTGGCCAGAAATATATTTTTTTATTTCTAGTTACTCGATGAGTTTTTGAGCCAAAAAATGTATTTGATAATGACATAAAATTTTTGTTCCCAGAATGAAAGTTCGTTTGATAATGGTTGAAAATTTCTACTTCTAAAATATTATTAATACAAAATCTTATACAAAAATTTTCTACTTCATTTTTAATTTTAAAAATTTATTTTAAAAAATAAGTTTTATTATTAGAAAATATTACTTACTATTAAAAATGTTATTTATTTTTTACTCTGGCAACGACCGGTGTCGAGCGATGGTTGGCAGCGCAGGGTCAGTGGAGGGTGGCGATAGCAGGCAGGGGGTGGTCAGCGAAGGGTGGCGATAGCAAAGGGGCAACAAGCGGAGGGGGGCAGCGGCCTATGGTGCGGCGAGGGGCGATAGCAAGTGGAGGGGGGCAATGGTCGGTGGTGCGACAAGGGGCGATAGCAAGCGGATGGGGGCAGCGGCCAATAGTGCTGCATGGGACAGCGGTAGTAGGTAGAAGGGGCAGCGAAAACAAGCGTAGGGGGCGCGACCATCGGTGTGCCGAGGGGTGGCGGCAATTAGCGATAAGTAGCGGTCAATAGGGCTGGGGTTGATGGGGGTTGGTAGTGGTTGCGGCAGTGGGCGATAGAGGGTAGTGGTTGGCGGTAGGGGTAGCAGAGGTCATTGGTGGCTGTGAATGTCGTTGGTGGGTGGTGGCAGGCGTGGGTTGGCAGCAGCCAGAAGTGGTCATTGTGGTGGGCGATGTGGCCAACAGTGGTGGCAATGGCAGTGGTCGCAATAGTGTCGGGGTCGGTGACGGCAAGGCAGTGGGCAGGGGCAGCCAACAGTTAGTAGTAGTGGGCGGCGACCAACAAAGGAAGGGCAATAAAGAGAGCGTGATGAGGACTTGAGAAAAAAACGAAGGGTTTTGGTAAGTTATTTCTCATTTCTGTTTCTGGAACAGAGAAGTTTCAATTTTTAGCTTCTCATTTCTTTTTCAAATCTATTTCTGGAATAAAAATTTGTTCAGGAAAAATAGAATTGCATTACCAAACGAATTTTTGTTCCAAGCATGTTCCAGAAATAGGTTACGAACAAAAACAGAGAAATAGAATGGTTATCATGTGCGCCCTAGTTCCAGGTCAAGCGAGGGAGAAGTGATTGTTCCATTTTTCTTTTTAGTCAAGCAAAAGGCCATTAATTATTAAATGAAAAAAAACCACCAAAAAGCTTAACTATACTCACCATGACAGATTTATCCAAATAAAAAAAATTGTGATGCAAAAAAACCCAAACTTGTACTTATGAGACATTTACCCCAAACTTATTTATGTATGACACATTCACCTCAAAAATCCTAAACTTGGTCTGGTCGGTCTGTTTCCAAGGTAGGTCTTCGATTGGAGCTGGGAGCTAGATCTATTCCCACCGGTAGTTGGTTCCCAGATTTGTTTTTTTAGGCAATTCAATCTGGTTCTTAGGTAGAACCGATCTAGTAGTACACCCCTAACCCCGAGCAAAATGCTAAGATGAGTTTGCAAGGAGGGGCCACTTAGTCCTTTCAATGTTGGGTTTTGCTCAAAGGCATGTGAATGATATTCATGTGAATAGATATTGGGAGTAGTCATTGGGGCAAGAGTAAGATATGTTTTGGTACTTCGCAGAAAAATTGGACCCGGCGAAGATTAGTATAAGCACCACTTTACAAAATTGAACAGCAAATGACACTGATTCATGAAGAAATGATGCGACAAACTCTTATCAACGACTTGAACACGTTAATCATGTTTAAATTTGTCATTAAGATGCATCACATGATTTACAACTCAGTTTCATAACTAGATTTATTTTTAGATAACATTGATTTGGGAAATTTGTCAAAAAAGTCCTAAACTTTTTTACTTTGCCAATTCAATCTTAAATCTTTTAAGTTTGTCAATTCAGTACTAAACTTTTTACATTTTGTCAATTAAGTCATATGGTCGAAAATCGCTTATGAGGATACCGGCCATCCTACATGGCACTGTTGCTTGGCATGGATAATTTTCAATAATGTTTTAATATAATTTCAATACTTTTATTTATTTTTGTCTTTTTTTTTCCTATTTCTACTTTCTTTTTCTTTTTGTTTCTTTTTTTTTCCCTCCTGTGTTAGGCAAAGGCCGCCCCATGCCTGACACCATAGGGAAAAAAAAGGGAAAAAGAAAATAAAAGCAGAAAAAAGTAAATAAAAATATCGAAATAATATTAAATATTATTTGAAATTACTCACATTAGCGATTTCTGGCCACTATGATGAATTGAAAAAATAGGAAAAGGTTTAGGGATGAATCTGCAAATTTCAAAAGTTTAGGATTGAACTGGTAAAAGTGCAAAAAAATTATGATTTTTTTTGACAATTTTCACTACTGGTTTAGAGTGAAAATTAAGAATGGAATTCCCCCTTACCTTGTGTGGTTTGAAGGAGGTTGCTAGTGTGAACCTAAGACCATATTACAGTGTGTGATATATATTTACAATATGTAATATGCTTTTAGACTTGTTGACATTGACTAAGAGCATTCTGTCTCACATCGAATTCAATCTCAAACAACTCAGATTGTCATATATGGCAAGTGTGAGGAAAGACCCCTTTAGACTTGTTGACATTGGCTTCTCACATTGGATTCAATCTAAACGACTGAGATTGTCACTGGACTGTGAATCGAGAATATAAAAACCCCAAGGTCATGGAGATGGGCCACCACCCAGACAACACCTCGAGAATCTCTGATTTGTTTAGGACGACAGAAGATGAATCAGTCCGAGGATGTGAAAACCATGTGCATTGACCTGATTAATACGGTTTTTTTCCATTGAGAAAGAGAAGGAATGGCAGTGCTTGTCTTCTTGTTTCGTCAGCTGTATGACGTCAATCTCGTGTGCATTATGCCATGCTTACTGGTATGCAATTAAGAACGGATTGGACTGGCTGTACCTGAAGAGATAGACTCCAGATTGGGTTACTGCAGTAAAGACTGGTAGTTGACTCGATAATGGTCTTAGTCTTTGAGAAAGAGACGCAGAGGGATTGGATATGTGCTGTACCCACATAATCAAAAGCATTGTCCCAGAGTCAGATCTGAAATCTTCCTCTGCAAGGCAGAATTGACCATGACGTATGAGAACTTTAGAAAAACTAGGGTTTTCACTTTAGCTAAAAACGGTTTGAAAATCGGTCCGGTCTCGGATGGATCTTCACTTGAAACCAGAAACCAGACCGTTTTCACCAATTCCAAAATTTTTGAAATTGGAAACTGGCTCCCATACCTATTTTTTGAGGGGGTCCGATCCGATTTCTGGGTAGAACCGATTTGTTGCACACCCCTTACCCTCGAGCAGAATGCCAAAATGAGTTTGCAAGGAGGGGTAACTTAGTCTTTTCAATGTTGGGTTTTGCTTAAAGGCGTGTGAATGATATTCGTGTAAATAGACTTGTGAGTGGTCATGGGGCAACGGTTAGACGTGCTTGGTACTTCGCAGAAAAATTGGACTCGATCGAAGATTAGTATAAGCGCACTTTACAAAATTGAACAACAAACGACACTGATTCATAGAAGAAATGCTGCAACAAACTCTGATTAACTACTTGAACACGTGAGTCATCTTTAAATCTTTCATTAAGACGCATCGCACCATTTACTACTCAGCTTCATGGCTAGATTCATATGGAGATACATTGGTTTAGAGTGAAAAAACACATCAAAAATGGAATTCCCTCCTTGCACATTGCTTTGTCTCCTTGCTTCGTCACCTGTGTGACATCAATCTTTAGGTGTCATAAACTCATTGTTGAGTAGTCTTAGGCCTCTCTTATCCGAAAAGCTAGCTCAAAGGACGAGATTTCCTTACACTTATAAAACTAAATACCAGTCCCTTTCAAAATCGATATGGGATAACCCCACACGTGATATAAGCTTACTGGTCTGCAATTAAGTAGGAATCGGATTGTCTATACCTAAAGAGGTTGAGACTCTGGATCTAGATTACTGCAATAAAATAAGACTGGTAGCTGACTTGATAATAAAATAAGTAGGTACAGCGTTCTTGGTTTCGCCTGTGTAAGGAAGGGAAACGCCCTTTCTTTCTTCTTTCTTTTCATCGTTTTTTTTTTAAGGAATACAAAATGACTCTGGGCATAAAAAATATTTACATGGGGGACGTCCGGATCAAAGAAGGAAGAACTGATCGCTCTGTTTGTCATAATGTTTTAAGTACTAATGTATGCGTCATGACATTGAAGAGGACTTGCTTCCAGATATACCTTATTTTTCCATTATTACACAGTGCCTTGCACTTGTAAATGTCTACCTGAAGGCATCCTTATAATGTCTGGAAAGCACTGTTTATTGATGCATGCAAACCTCCTGATGGATAGTTGAGAGGGTAGTTTTGTTGTAACCAAAATTACGTTATAGAGGGGCAAATAAATTTGATCTGAGAAACGTCGAGTGGGGCTCCGCTTGGGATCTGTGGACCGTATGGAATGTCCGAAGCATCATCGATCGAGTCTTTCTGCTTCAGATCTGTCTCATTGTGTATTCAACCTTTAGAAGGAAAACAACGGAGGCTACATTGTTTCCGTCTTGCGGTTGTCTCGTTCGATGGCTCCCTGCTAGCTACATTCAGGATTGGGCTCACCTCTCAACAACAAGCAATTCGGGTGTCTTTGAGTTGAATTAGAGAGAGCACTTCAAGCAGTCTGGATCTTGTTTCTCTTGTTACATTGGTGGTCCAAAAAATCTCACTCCATTCTTCTCAGGAAGATGGTAACCTTTTGGAAAGGGCAATATGATGAGTTTCTTCGTCTAAGTCGGCATTGCTCATCCATGGCTTTGTGAAGATATTCCCAGAAAAAGTGACTAGTAGTCTTCTACAAACTGATGTGTTGCTTGCAGCGTTCATGAAAAACGTGATGGAGAGGTTATGGCCTTACTCTCGAACCTACCGAGGTTTAGGGAAGGGCTATTTTCAAATTGGTTTAAAAAAAATTATTTACCAAATTAGGTAAGTCAAAAAAATATTTACAAGATTAGGGTTCCGTGCGGCATTCAAAATGCCGCATGGGCCTGGGTACACTGTGCAATAATACAGACAACGGGCCTCGGGTGAACTATGCAGTAATGCGCACGGGCACCGGGGGCAATGTGCAAGTGCAGCCCGGGCCCGTGCCGGCATTATAAAGCCGTACCGGGCACAGCGACAATTGCACGTGCCGGACACTGGACAACGAATTTTGTTTCTAAATCTTAATTTTTTTATTCTTTTTGTTAATATAATATAACGTTGTAAATACAATATTTTTTCTTTGTAGTTT
>JAGVVM010013491.1:0-15015 GCA_019149425.1 Psidium friedrichsthalianum
GCAGGAATGCCAGAGGAAGGACTGAAGGAGACTCTTGGGCTGCAAACTGCTCACTGGGGTTGCTGAGTAGCTAAAATAGAGGCTGCAAGGTACTTCACCGAGATGTTTGCTGAGAAGAGCCAAGGCCAATATGGGTCTACTGGCGCCGGCAGTGTCAGCTGGTTTATCAGTGATGCCGGAGCTAGAAAAGTGGCACGGTCCGCAAGTGATATTGGGACGGGCGAATAGCACTTAGGCTAGAAATCGAGCTCTCAAGTTCAATGGCCGAGAGGCGGGATAAAACAGGGGCATCCTCTAGCGAGCTTGGGGCGGGTGTTGTAGGACTGTGTGTGACCGTTGATGGCATTACATGGCTAGGGAGACCGATGGGAAACAATGACTGGTAGGGGTGACGGTACGAAAGGGAACTCACGGTCAGCCTACAAGGCAGAGACAAAGGCAATCTCGGTTATCTTCGCGCAACAGAGTTGGACTATCAAGGCGCGGCCAGAGGCTCGAATCGGTGTAGGGATACTCTTGCAGCAAAATGCTAGTGGCGGTAGGGCATGGTTAAGGATGGAGTTGTTAGAGGGTGGTGGTGCGCGGCGGCTGTTGGTGATGATAGGTGACGGGGTAACAGTAGGGGAACGCCTTGTGGTTCGAGAGATCGCCGGAGAACATGAAAGGAAAACGTCAAACATGGAGGAGGCAATCCTCGTTATGATGTGGTTGGGAAGGGCTTGGAAGAGGTGGGCTCCAAGGGTTTTTGCTCCAAAAATTTCCGCTTCAAAAGAGTTTTTGGAGCAAAAATCTATTTAACAATACTACTTTTGAAATAGAAATTCGTTTAGTAAAATTTTTACTTCTAAAAGAAATTTCTACTTCTGAAGTGAAGTTGTTTTCCCCCCAAATTTGAAAAGTTAAAAAAAATTGCTTCTCAACTTAAGAAATACTTATCCGACAAAAAGAAAACCCAAGAATTACTTTTCGCTTCACCCTCTTTTCATTATGTCCTCATACTCTTTTCATTACATCTCTCGTGCCCAATCATGCCTTTGCCATCACTGCCCACTGTCGCCAACCACTGAACACTGCCGCCCCCCACTGCCGCCACTGCTGCCGAGTCGCTATCTTCGACTATCAAAGTAAAAAATAAATAATAATTTTATTTTTAAAAGTAAATAATAATTTAATAATAAAATTTATTCTTTAAAGAAATTTTAAAAACTAAAAATGAAGTAGGAAATTTTCAGTCGCCAACAATAATTTGTTGTAGAAGATTTGTTTCAATAATGTTCTAGAAGTATAAATTTTCAATCGTTACCAAATGAATTTCTTTAACCAAAAATAACTTCTAGAGCGAAAGTAGAAAATCAACTTCTAGCCATAAATTGATTTATAAAGCAGAAGTGTTGCTATGCGCGCCCTAAGCTTCTTTTTTATAGAGGAAATCAACTTCCTTCAGAAGTCTCAATTGATTTCAAGTCATTTCAAGGAGATACGGAAGATTCCTAAGTAAAAAGAAAAAATTGGATAACCAAGCTTGATCAATTCGCTTCACGATATGATTATTATGCCACAAGTTGCTCAAATAGTAATTTTTCCTAAATTAATAGTTATATTACTTTAAGTTAAGTCCGCTTTTCATATGGACACTTGTTGATACCGAAAATTGTCTATTAGTGATTTGGTATCTTGAAAATGACGTCATGAGGAAAGACTTTACTAGTAGATCCTGAAATATGGTAAGAAAGAAAGGACTTACCGAATAACACAATGATACTTTTATATTCGGAAAGTTTAAAAGAAAGTACAAAAGATACCGAATGAAGGACACCGTGTGCTTGAATTCGGTAAATTTCAGGTATGCGACGTAGGGATTATATCTTGAAATTCGAGAAACATGGGGAAAACTCATGGGCGTGAACAGGTTTTTGAAAATTAAGGGATGTTATTCAAAAAGATTCAAATGACCATGTAGTTACAAGTGGGATTAGAAAATGTTCCAATTTCTACGGACAAGTTATGGAATCATTGGTCGAGAAGAAATGAGCATCGGCGCTAAAATTCAAAAGTTTGAAATTGGAGAGTAACTGCTCAAGCAGTTGAGAACGCAAGGCAAATAAGTATCCAAAAGAAAGGAGAAGAAGGGAGGATCGTAGAACACAACTCAGAAAAATACTTTGTTTCTTTCAAAGTTTTCATTACTGTTTCTAGTTTAACTTCTTGCACTTTCCATCCCTTTAGATTCCAGTAGTTTATGTCCCATTTACAATAAGTAGGAGTATTGTAATAGTAGATTGTCTAACTTTCAAAGTATTTCCATCAACCATTGCCTAATCTGCATTGTTCATCCAATTTCTCCGTGAGAACAGAGCCATGAACCCGCACTAACAAAATCAAAGAACGAATTTTGGTGAAAGATATTCCCGATATAAATCACGCGAGCATCTTTTTGGCACACCCGGTGGGACTCGTGGTGAGTTTTAGGAGAAATAGTGAGAACAAGGAATCAACCAGAAGGAGATCATGGTCAAAATGACCAAGTTAAGAATCTTGAAGATGGCGCCCATTTAGAAAATTCTGCTGCAAATGTAGCCAATGGGATTCCCCTTCGAAATATTGATATACCACGACAGTTAAATGAAGAACATACTAGTGTACTAGTACCAAATTCTATGGTGGTGGTTACGATGAAGAGAATGTTTGAAGAACAACAGAACAAATTGACCAATCATATAGTTAAGCATGTCACTGATGTGATCAAGCCAATGATGGTCAATGCTATAAATGAGGTAATATCTCGTCCGAGTTCATCGTTTCAAGTACTACCTTTTCAAGTGAATTCTCCTGGTATGATGCCATATCCTCCTGTGTATGACCCTCCTAATACCAGGTATAATTATAGTGAAGGAGTATCTGTACCACCTTCGAATGTAAGAATTATACCAAGGCCGGAGAATCCTACTCTAGGAAATTTGATCAATGGAGTCAATGGGTATGTTTTTCCTCAAAATGCCCCAGTTGAAGTTAACACAGGTAATCCAAATGTCCAAAATGAACACCCGATATCGAATGCACCCAATTCGAAACCCATAAGGCCTCTCGAAATCATGCCGAATCCACACGGCATGGGAAATCAGCCATATAGGCCAGTGCCACCGGTTAATTTTAACCCAGAGATTAGGGAACAGATCGAGCTCTACCAGTTGATCCTAGGGGCAAGAAGCTTGGATTGACTAGCAAAACATGAGGCCATAGAACCCAGATTGAGTAGCAAAGATAGTACTCCAGCAATTGAGAGTAGATAGAGGAGTTTTGCGACCAGTTTATAGGAAACCCCATCCCGATTGGGTGGATAACATTCCTTACCCAAGGGGATTTAAGACACCAGACTTTACCGTATTTATGAGAGAAGAAGATTAGTCAATCGTTGAACACATTGATCGTTTCTTAGCATAATGTGGGGAAGCAGGTATGAATAAGTACCTAAGATTAAAACTGTTTCCGTTGTCATTGTCTAAAATAGCATTCACGTGGTACACCAATTTGCCAGCTAATTCTATCTAGAATTGGGCTGAAATGGAACGACAGTTCCATTCTCAATTTTATCGATCAATATCTGAAGTATTAGTGGCTAATTTGGCGAGGATACATCAGTATGGGAATGAAACGGTGAATCAATTCATTGCCAGCTTCAAGAAATCAAGGAATCAATGCCTAACTTCTCTTATTGAAAAAGAGTTTACTGATTTTGGCTTTCAATGGGCTTAAGTTCAATCTTCGGGAGCGTTTCAAAGGACAAATATTTGATGATCTTTTTCAATTAATTACAAGGGTTTCGAAGTATGAACACTTGTTGAGAGAAAAAGACAAGAAGCCGGTGAAAGACAATCGGCAAGCCATGGTTAGTACATGTGGTCCCGAAGTTGAAAGCCCACTGGAGAAAGAAGAGGAAAATGAAATAGCAGCAGCAACCATGGTGTTGGAAAAACCATATGTATGCCTAGCTCTCAAGCCAGCAAGAGTGAAGGAGTTTGCGAAGGTCAAAGCCAAAGAATCAAGCAGTTATTCATTTGACATATACAAGTTGGATGAAATTTTTGACTTATTACTGAAAGATGGGTTGATAAAGTTGGCCAAAGGGCAGAAGATCCTATCTAAGGAAGAGTCAGCCGATAAGAGATACTGCAAATGGCATCATTCTACTAGTCATAACACAGCAAATTGCATTGTCTTCAGGAAATAATTCAAGAAGCAATTCGGCAAGGCAAGATCAAGTTTGCCGAAGATAAAGGGAAAGCACCAATGAAAGTTGATACAGATCCTTTTCCTAAGATGATTGGTATGGTGAATGTTCATGCTCCAGTATGCCATAAAGCAGATAGAGTTTACACTCACTGTAATTAAGAGTTGATTAGTCAAGATTAGCATTATCTGCAGAATCAATTTACAAGAGGATACAGAGGAAGGTATCGGTATGGTTCGTTTGGTCGAAGAACCACTGGATCATAGGTAAGGTAGGAGAATAAACCTTTTAGTTATCAAGGCAAGAAGTTGAGAGGAAGATATCATGCTGGGTCTTTTGCTCGAAGGAAAAATAGGCCATAGATGAGGTCTGAGATAGCAACCCGGAGAGGTTCTTTTCAAGGACGCAAAGAAGAGGTACGATATGATCGGGTAAAATCAGATATAGTAGTCTCGAATTTAATCCCTCTGAAATCTAGAAAAGAAAAGCAGTTGGAACAGACCAAGTTTGAAGTAAGGTTGCTGGCTAACCAATCACAAGGACTGGGGAAAAAGGTCCAGCCAGAGCCACTGATCCGAGAACTTGAGATTGATCAAAATAGCCATCTTGTTGACGAAAGCAGCAAAGACGTAGGTAAACCAGCTAAGCCGAAAAGCTTGCGGCAATAGTATAAAGAAGGAGACCCAAAAGTAGGCCTCCTCGGAGAACTTAGTTGGAAATCTAACTATGTGGTGTGCTATGGAAAACCGAACTACCTCAAACAACCATCATTGCCTACTCAACCATCTGGCCGGGATGAAGAATTTGATAATCCTCCACCTAACCCCATTTCACAATAAGTTCAGAAGAAAAAGACCTTCAAAGTTCCTCATGATCTTCCTGAAAGAAAATGGAAAGAAGCTAAATCATTTGGCCAAGCATCTGACCGGTGTTGACACCTGATTTTTAATCATTTTTTCTCTTTTAAAATTAATTAAAAAATCCATAAAAATTTGTAAAATTAAAAAATCAAATTTGGGGACCATGGCCAAGCCTAGGGAACTAATTTGACCAAAAAATAATTTTTCATATTTTCAGTATTTTTCAACATTTTTATTTTCGAAAATTCATAAAAAGTCAAGGAAAAATGAGAAATTACAAAATCAACTTTGGAAGCTTTGCCTAAGCCTAGGGAACCAATTTTGACCAAAAAATAATATTTCATATTTTTCGTATTTTTAAATATTTTTCAAAAAATACAAAATTCCTGAAAATTAGAAAAGATAACATTTGAGGGCACAAAAATATGAAAAGAGTCAGTATTTTTCTTTTAATTTCTCTTCATTTTGGCCAAATAAAAAAAGAATTAATCTGGAATCGAGAATTACTTCGTTAATCTCATTTTTAGATTAATTGAAAAAAAATCCACTTTAGCTCCGTAATTTTTGGTTTTTAAATTTATGGAGTTGTGACATTGTCCTCTAATAGTCCAAATTTTTGAATGACCTGACGGTGCATTTTTCGATTGCTACGTCTGGAAACCACTGAAAGAGTATTAACACTTGTCCTATATTGCGAGGGATGAGATTTTTTTGGGGGGGGGGGGGTCACTAAAAGTATGTGAACAACATGAAATACATGGAATGTGAAGAAAGACAAAACCATTTATCTCAACATGCAAGTTTCTGCTGATGATTTTGAGCCAGAAATTAAGAGGCCCAAGATTGAAGGTGCAGCCTCTCCATCTCAAAACGCAGCGACTGGCACGATTAAGAACAAGGATATCATCGTCGGGGTTGAAGATTCTAAATGCAAACCGCATGATGTTCAACCAAATAGTGGGATGATTAAAGTGGATGCTGAGTCTTATCTTGATAATGAAACTTGCTCTCATAAGGAAGAAGTTGGTGCAGCTGATTTGAGGGGTTTCTCTAATGCAAAGTGTCAACTAATGGACTCAAATATATTGGAACATCTCCCAGAAGGCTCTGAGCGAATGAACTTGGTTGAAGTAGCTAGGCATTCCTGGCTTAGAAATTGTGAATTTCTTCAAGATTGTGCAATTCGTTTTCTACGCGTACTGTCACTTGACAGATCCGGGGACTATATACCTGATCAGATGTAGACCAGAGTGGAAAATTTGCCGTAGAAGTTGGTTAGGTATTAAGTATCTGATGGCTAGGCGATGATGGTATTCAATTTGACTTCAAAGTATTTGCTTAACTACGATAACGAAGGATCTGTGAGTGGTAGCTTCAGAACGTGAGGGGGTATCGGCAATAAAGAGAAAGAGAGAGTGATCATGAGCGGTGGGGGAAAAAGAAGAAAAGGCGGGGAAGGAAATGATGATGAGGGCCAATGGAGTAGACGGCCAACACTAAGAAAAAGCAAAGGACACGGCTAAACAGGGGAAAAAGGAGGGAGGCAAGCAGTCTCAGCTCTAGGGGGGCTCTAAAAAAAAAAAAATTCTTCTCCCTTACCCTCATTAGGGAATTTGGGAGTTTCTGAGTTGGCCGGTTCAAACGCGGAGGGAGGATTCTCGGCCGATCTTCTCCATTGGGGTTTCCTCGTTTCGCCGGATGGAGAAATGTCTCAGCCCGAAAAATTGACGCTGAATCTGGACCAAAATAGTACCAAGGTGCTCAACCTCACCGTCCGGCAGCGATTCGATTCGAGCATCAGAAGAGAGAGAGAGATCTTCAGCTCAAACTTGAGCTCAAAGCAACCTCCACCAATGGCGGCGACGGTGTCCACCATGGCTATGCTCAACGCCAAGTGCTTGGCACCTGCTCCTCCTCGTAGCCTAAGCTCAACCACCGCAAAGCCATCCCTCAACAAGCCCACTTTCCTCAACCTCCACGCGGGCCTCCACTCCGCCTCCTCCAAGCCGGCCCAGACCCAGGCCGGCTTCGCCATTGCCGAGGCCGTCTTCTCCACGCTCGGTTATGCCGACCCAAACTTCGCGGCCCAGCAGATCGCCGAGCTAGCCGAAGGCGACAACCGCGGGCTCGCGTTGTTGCTGCCCATCACCCCGGCCGTTGCTTGGGTCCTCTCCAACATACGTCGACCGGCATTGAACCAACTCGATCGGATGTGGAGCTCCAAGGGGGTAGTCATCGGACTTGGGCTCGGCAGGCTCGTCGGATACGGGCTCGGGCCGGCCTAGGAGGCGTCGGCCGTCGAGCTGGCTGCATTCACCGAGGCCTCGCGAAGCGACAGCAGAGGGCAGCTCTTGCTGTTTGTTGTGGCTCCGGCCATCTTGTGGGTGCTCTACAATATATTGTAACTGGCTGACGAACCCTTAATCGACAGAGAGAGAGATTGAAGATTCTTGTAGCTACGCAGGCGAACAGGGGGAAGCCGCGAGGAAGAAGATAAACAAGAACAGCGTTGGGCCTTGGGTGTTCAGCCGGCCTGACTTCCCTTTTGTGTTTTGGGCCGAAACTGATGCTGGCCCAACAAGGCTAGTTTATTTAAAAGTTCAGCTCGTTTTGGGTTTGGGCCGATCACGTTTAGGCCCAAATTTCTCTATTCTTTGTTGTGGAGTTCGGACTGCGCTCCTGTCTTGAGCCTAGTCCTTGTGAGACTCAGACCGTGGAGGTCTGAGTCCTATTCAACTGGGTCGGGTCAACTGAACCAACTCGGTCCAGTCCCCTTTTGTTCAATAAAAATAAAAATAATTAAATATTACATATTTCGAAAATTCCAAAAAAAAAAGAGAAGAGAAAAATAGGAAATTTGTAGGAAATGCCTTTATATGCCTACTTTGCCTAGTTAGGCCTTATATGTTTACTTATTATTATTATTATTATTATTATTATTTTATTATTATGTGCCTAATTTGCATGATTCAATGTGTAAGCTCCTAAATAAATTGTTTCGTAATGCATGTCTCAGTAGAAAAATTAGCATGATAATTGGAGTTTAATTCAGGCTATTTGTTTCATCCTTTAATCAACTGATCCCATTCTCCATATTTTACGTCAGGCAATAACAGCTTCATATCAACGGTGAATCCCATGAAAGCGCAAAATTGACCTGGATAAGCTCCTGAGCGCGCACAAATTTCTCGGCTAATCTGTCTTCGAGCTTGGCTCAAATTGTTGAATTAATTTCCTATATCTTTATTTTAAAATATCCAAACCCCATAATGGGAAGGGCATAGCCCACCCGTTAGAGGTTCTTCATTTACTGCATTTAATTTTCGCACTGTCAAACCCCATAATGGGAAGGGCAAAGCCTACTCGTTGGAAGTCCTTCATTTACTGCATTTAATTTTCGCAATTTAATTTTCGCACCGTCAAACCCCATAATGAGAAGGGCAAAGCCCACCCGTTAGAGGTCCTTCATTTACTGCATTTAATTTCCGCAATTTAATTTTAGCATCATCAAACCCTAGAATGGGAAGAGAAAGCCCACCCGTTGGAGGTCCTTTATTTACTGCATTTAATTTCTGCAATTTAATTTTTACACCATCAAACCCCAGAATGGGTAGGCCGAGCCAAGGTCGAGTCCCTCATTGGAGGTACTTTATTTACCGCATTTAATTTCTGCAATTTAATTTTTGCACCCTCAAACCCTAGAATGGGTAGGCCAAGCCAAGGCCGAATCCCTCGCTGGAGGCCCTTTATTTACCGCATTTAGTTTCTGCAATTTAATTTTCGCACCGTCAAACCCTAGAATGAGCAGGCCGAGCCAAGGTCGAATCCCTCGTTGGAGGTTATTTATTTACCGCATTTAATTTCTGCAATTTAATTTTCGCACAGTCAAACCGCAGAATGGGTAGGCCGAGCCAAGGCTGAATCCCTCGTTAGAGGTCCTTTATTTACTGCATTTAATTTCTGTAATTTAATTTTCGCACCATCAAACCCCAAAATGGGCAGGCCGAGCTAAGCCGAATCCCTCGTTAGAGGTCCTTTATTTACTGCATTTAATTTTCGCAATTTAATTTTCACATCGTCAAACCCCATAATGGGTAGGGCAAAGCCCACCCGTTAGAGGTCCTTCATTTACTGCATTTAATTTCCGCAATTTAATTTTCGCACCGTCAAACCCCAGAATGGCAAGGGCAAAGCCTACCCGTTGGAGGTCCTTTATTTACTGCATTTAATTTCTGCAATTTAATTTTTACACCATCAAACCCCAGAATGGGTAGGCCGAGCCAAGGCCGAATCCCTTGCTGGAGGTCCTTTATTTACCGTATTTAGTTTCTGCAATTTAATTTTCGCACCGTCAAACCCAGAATGAGCAGGCCGAGCCAAGGCCGAATCCCTCGTTGGAGGTCATTTATTTACCGCATTTAATTTCTGCAATTTAATTTTCACACCGTTAAACCGCAGAATGGGTAGGCCGAGCCAAGGCCAAATCCCTCGTTGGAGGTCCTTTATTTACCTCATTTAATTTTTGCAATCTAATTTTTGCACCGCTAAACCCCAGAATGGGTAGGTCAAGCTAAGGCCGAGCCTCCCATTGGAGGTCCTTTATTTGTTGCCTTTAATTCCTGCAATTTAATTTTTTCCACCATTAAATCCCAGAAAGGGTAGGCCAAGCTAAGGCAGAGTCTCCCTGTTGGAGGTCCTTTATTTGCTAAATTTATTTTTTGCAATTTAATTTTTGAATCATTAGACCCCAGAATGAGTAGGCCGAGCCGCCTGCTGGAGGTTGTAATACTAGTCGTTAGCTCACTCCTCCTTTCGGCTTCAGGAATTTTTTGTAACGCTTTGAAAATATCAAACAAATGTCATTCATGTGCATTTTACATGGCGTAGCTCAGGCGTATTTTGCCATGCCGTATACGTATTCGTTGTCAGCAATTCGTGCGTACTCATCCAAAAAAAACCTTCAAAAAAATTCTGAAAAATCTCAAAAATTAGGAAACGGGCCATTTCTACTGGCCAATCTTATTTTTAATGAATTCCCTTCCTAATTTTTCCAAAATGACGATTTTTCCCCTTATGGGTAAATTGTCTCGAAAAATTTTGAAGAATTCAGAAAAATCTCAAAAATTTGGAAACGGGCCATTTCGACTGGCTAATCCTATTTTTGATGAATTCCCTTCATAATTTTTCCAAAATGACGATTTTTCCCATTGTGGGTAAATTGTCTCGAAAAATTCAGAAAAAATCTCAAAAATCTCAAAAATTAGGAAACGGTCCATTTCGACTAGCCGATCCTATTTTTGATGAATTCCCTTCCTGATTTTTCCAAAATGAAGATTTTGCCCCTTATGGGTAAGTTGTCTCGAAAAATTCTGAAAGATTCTGAAAAATCTCGAAAATTAAGAAACTAGCCATTTCGACTGGCCAATCCTATTTTTGATGAATTTCCTTTCTGATATTTTCAAAATGACAATTTTGCCCCCTATGGGCAAATTATCTTGAAAAATTTCGAAAAATCCTCAAAAATCGCAGAAAATGGAAAATGGTCAACTTTCACTGGTCAGACCCATATTTTGTGACTTTGACTCCCATTTCTTCATGAAATGACAATTTTACCCCATATGGGCAAATTGTCTCCAGAAAATCAGAAAAAATAATTCAGAAAAGTTCTCAGAAATTGTCGGAAATAAGGAATGACCACACTTAACTGGTTTGACCTGCTTCCAACTCCCGATCTTTGAAAAATGACCATTTTGCCCTTCTGGTCAGTTTGACTCAAACTTTTCCCAATCATCCAAATGAGTTTTCATGAAATAAAATGGTACCGAAAGGGCGTTAGAGTGATCTAGCGTAACCAAGTCCCTGAACTCATAATCTCTAGTTCACAGGAATAAAGTATTCCTCCCAATACTTTATTTAGGTTTCTAATCGACCTACCAAGAACGATTAGTGGCGACTCCAAATTCTAAAATTATTTGAACAAAAACTAAAGTTGCGATTCGGTAAGACTTGGGAGAGTCTGTATTAGGTTAGTTAATCTAATTAACCTGATAATCCATTAACCTTGAAAATTTTCTTTCATAACCAAGTCCCCGAACTCATGATCCGCTGGAGACGTGTTCTTAATTAAAAAAAATTAAAAAAAATTAAGGACCTAGATGACTTAGGCCACAAAAATTTCATGAAAATTCATTTGATCTAAATTGGGTGAATTCTGACCTTTATGTGTTAAATGATTTTGTAGATGGGAGTGATAAGGGCGGGAGTGTTGGACTAATCCTTTGTTTTGCAGGTTTGGTGTGTGGAAAGTGTGATTTAATTTTTGAACTATTGAAGTGCTGCGTGAATTTAATTGTTGTGCATGATTAATTGTTTTAGCATTGCATCACACACGTCTTGTGGCTGGACATGGGCCACTAGTTTTAGAATGGTATTGTGATTTGGTTCTAGCGTTCGGCGTGAGATTACGTCGGAAGTTAATCCAGATTCAATCCTGAACCCCTTTTCAAAAATGAGTTTTAAAAATTAGGCTTCAGGCTTGGTAGGATTACCAAAGCAGGGGTTATAATTTTTTACTCGAGCAGCTGAAGTGGAAAGGCTTGGCTAATCCTGATTACGACGTGAGATCACGGCTAATCTTGATTATGTGCGCGAGATTATTGCCTTGCCGTAAGTTTTTCGCTTCAATTTGTGGGCCTTTATGGTAGATAGGCTAAGATTTAAACTCACAATTTATATGCATGTCTATGTGACCTACATGGTATTTTTCAACGTGAAGTAAGTGCTCTAACTCTATTTTGTATTTATTTTCGATCGGTCCATGCTAGGTGTCGGTCGAATTTTGAAATTAACATCATGGCCATTCTTTTCAAAAGAAAATAAAAATCAAATTGGTCTTCCATCTCTGAGAAAAAATGAATGCGGAAAAATCCCTTCAGGAATTTTGTTGACCAATAAAGAATTTTGTCACATCTTTCCTGCTTCAAGTCAAATTTTCTTGACAAATTTACCCCTGAAAATTCATTCTGATAAAAGAAGAAAATTTCTTCAGAAAATTTGATAAATGTCAGGAGATTTTACCACATTTTTCAAGCTATAAAATCTGCAAGAAAATTCTTTCTAAAGAAATTCACCCATGTTTTTCTAAGAAAATTTTCTCTAATTTCTAATGAAATTGAAAAATGAAATTGGGCTAATTAGGCAAGTCATGGACCGACCTCTCTTGGATCACCTACTAATTATTTCCCTTATTTTTGCAAGGAATCATAAGTACCCCAGGAAGGAGCAAATTGGGCTTATTGATGACAATATACTTGGGATAATCTTGAAGAATACGAAAAATGGGTAATTGCCGATGTCTTATTCCGTAATCCTGGGGGCAAGTGAAGAAATCCATCCTCCCGGAGACAGAATCATGTTAATCAGTGAGCATGTGTGGGTTATGTATTTTGATGGGGCGGTAAATTTATTCGGATCATGCATGGGGGCATTCTTAATGTATTGGAGGGGTTCCTGCATTTTTTGTTGAAAAAGCGCAAATTGTGTAATCGGAATCCATAAAACAAGTATATTAATCCAATCCCGAAACGTCTTTCTGGTTAAATCCATCAAAGGCCTGTCTTTTAATTTCCTCGGATTCGAACCACGTGGAGGACCTTAGAGCACCGATATTTTATTACTGAGCATGGCCAACAAGCGTTTCTGCCCACGCTACAGGGCATTCTGCCAACACTACAGGCAATCGACACATATAAGTGGGCGCCGAAAGGTGTAAACTTTGAATGAAGTGGGGCACGCAATAGGTGGCTTAGTGCATTTATTGGCACACTGACCGAGTAGTTACAGCTGTATTGATTTACACGACTGGTCACGGGTCTCACTAGGACCGGTGGGGGTCGCCGCGAATCCTTCTTTTGTGCCCTCGATATCATCATTAGAAGGGAGTAACGGGGTCTCACCTTTGTCTGTTAGAATATATACCATCATCTTACGGCCACCATCTATCAAGATAAGACAAGATTGAGGCAATCCTACAGGTTGAGGCAGAAATATGTTCATTGTGTATTTTCTCGGAAGCACGATTGATAGAGATGAATTAGATCCAGCAGAGGCGAATGACCTTGTCCTACGAAGGTTGCTGTCAACAGTCCCTCTTTCCGAAGGGAAGTTTGCTCCGAACTATGGTAGCTCATATGGCGTGAAGAAGGTCCTCCCAGAAGATGCTCCGATCCCAATTGAGATGGATGCTCGTATGAATTCTGATTTTGCAAGAAAAAGGAAGAGATGGCAAGAAAATTAAAGCACAAACATATAAAGCTTTTCCTTAGTTCCATTCATCAAAAAGTTTTACAACCGCTCATGAGGAGGAAAAGTAAAACCAAACTGAGCCCTAATAAGCATTAGAAAAGAGCTCAACTGGCTCTCTATGAGATTAATGCTCTGCCTACACCGTGCGACCTGGGATCCAAGATTTGCAAGCTTAAAGAACAGTCGGGTACATTTCTTCTTGTGCCTGGCTACATTAATCTCATGGTGTTCAATAGCGAGTTTCAGATTCGTGTCGGATCAAAGTTCCTTCGAAAGCTTATACTCTGCCGTTTTTATATCGTCGAGCTTTCTCCTCCAAAAACCACTTGCATATGAAACTTCATCACAAATTATCGCTCGGATCATTTGCCTCAAGTAAAGTTTGGTTCAAAAAGCTAGGGGCGCTCCACCAAACTTCTCTCTCTCCACGAAACCAAAAACAGCGCTACCCGTTCATCAGCAGACTTGATGGCCTTCTTGTACTGGGGCAATCGAGTGTTCTGGCAAAACACTATCAGGCATTCAGAGCGATTCTGGTAGCGAGCTTTCACGGTGCGGCTAAGGTGACTGTTTCGGAAGTATTTTAGGGGTCAAGGCCCCAGAAAGTTGGGATGAAGACGTGTGGAACGCCCTGTATTCCCTCTCCAAGTTAGTGCCATGGACGAAGAAAGCGAATTTTATCCTTCCCTGAACAAAAACCTAAGGATCTCAGCTTGGACAAACTCGGGATGATGGGCTAAATGTAAAACACAAGCCCAGCCAGGAGGTGATAAAAGTACTTTCCAAATTGAATGTAACTTCAGCCGGGAAGGGATGTACGTTTAGGGAAGATTGGGGCCATGTCGTTAAAAAATGATAGAGGAGGAGACTCAAGGCCGACGGCAGGGAAATACGGAAAAAAGATAAGAGGAGAGAAGTAAAGCAGGGACGATTTGAAATGCGAAGATGATTAAATCTGCTTCGAATTAAATATTGACTTCACAGATAGCAATAATCTATCAGGTCAGGATTTTCCTTACCATTTACCATTCCCTTTTTGGTGTTGTTCTTTATCGGCTCGAATCCCTTGGCAGTCTAGCAATTTCTCCAAAGCCAAGGAAATTCGAAATCTTTGCAAAAAAAAACAGTTTTGAGGGGGTTTGAGGTGATGTGTTATGATAGGAACAAAAAGAAGAAGGAAAAGATTGATTTTGAGTGGGAGACACGGCAAAGTTTTAGTGAAAAAGAAGAGAAGGACTTGTCTTCATTTGTAGCCGGAAAGAAAAAGGGGGACCTCTGCCTGCAATTGCGTAAAATGTCGGGACGGTTGAGAAAAAAGTGGAAGAAATTAATGAAAGGGAGCCTACCACTATGAAAAAAGAATGAAAGAAAACAAAAAAAAACCGCGCAGGGAGATACGGCAAAAAGGATGAGAGAAAAAAAAAAAAACAGACAGAAATCTTGAGAGGAAAAAAAAACAATTATAGTTCTGAGCTCATGCCAAAAAGGTTTTAAAGGAGGAGGTTGCGTTTGCCCCTGTTTTTTCAGGGAGAATGAAAAAAATACAAGAGGAGGTAGCAAACCTTGGGAGGGAAAAACCGTTTAAATCAATCATGTCCTCAAAAAACCCAAACACACCTGAGA